>JUFY01022760.1:5856-36588 GCA_001855655.1 Leptopilina clavipes | reverse complement strand
TTTTAATTAATATTACACTGAAAAAGATTTATTTGAAATAATAAATTACTTGTCTATTAACAAATAAATATTTATTAAGTATCAAATAAATTTTATTTGAGTCAATTAAATTTGATTCAAATAGAGAAATTATTAATTAACTTACAATTTATGATTTTAAAAAATTATTTATATCAAGTAAATATTTATTTGATAAAAAAATAATTGATTATTTGAATCATATAATTTTTTTTTCATTCTATAATTATATAGATAATTATATAGAATAATTTGGTTTTAGAAAAACAATAAGAATAATATTGAAAATCCCTGTAATGTCACTGAACTGAGATCATAATATTGTTGTCGCACATTTTTTGTTTTTCACTTTTCAAATTGATGAAAACCAGGGAAAAAATGTATAAAGTGTAAACAAAAATATGACTTTGGTCCACGCGGTAAAGTTTAACGAGGATCATTAAATTGGTAAAATTTCAGTTTTTTACCGCGGATGGCGAATTAAAATTAAAAAGCAATATTGCAATTTATTATTTCTGATTTGTGGGGAAAAAAACAATTGCCTTTAAAGACTCACCGGTTATGTTAAAATCTCGCGGTTATAGACCAAGTTGAGCAAAGCTCGTATAAGACTGACGCGACACGACTAAACGAGATGACGACTTCAAGACCGGGACTGCTACAGATTGGGAAAGTCTAGTTACTAAGCAAACAAAAATTATATCATCCACGGAAATACACTTTTGCCTTTAAAATGTCACTTTTTTCATTATTGGAAATATTTTTTGCGAATTTAGAATTAGAGTTTAGAAAGAAAGTGATTTTATCAAAAAGATTAAAGAAGGAAAAGTAGAAGGAAACAAACAAAAAATGTAGAGAGAAGAGAAAGAAGACAAAGTGAAGAAAGAAGAAAATTGATTCAAAATTTCCGAAATCCTAAATATAAATAAAAAATTAAAAAAGAAAGAAGAGGAGAAAGAAGAAGAAGAAAGAATATGTAAATAAAAAAATGATTTTAAAAAACAAAAGAGAAAGGGAGAAAGAAGAAAATTACCATTACAAAAAGAAGAAGAAGAGAAGAAACTATTTTAAAGTTTACAAAAGAGAATAAGTTATTTTAAAATCGAGATGTTTGAAACTTTAAACAAAGAAACAGGATTGAATGTTGAAAAACGATAATTTCTATATTATATTCTATAGAAAGACAATAAATAAAATTTATTTAAAAAATCGGAAATCGTAAAATTGCATAAAACGAAGATTGCATACGCGCGTGGTTAGTGGTAATGTTTCTGAGAAATATTCGAGGCCACTATCGAGAAATATGAGGTCAACCAAGGGTCATCAAATATCTCCGACACATTAACTTATTCGTCAAGATAAACGACAATCGTGGAAGAAAATATATATTTTTACAGAAAAAAAACTGATATTTCTTTTAACTCAAGAATCTATATTTACAGTTGATCTAGTTTCATTAATTCTATTATTTATCTATTTTCATATCATTAACTTTATATTTACAAATTTTATTATTTGTATATTTTATAAAAATGTCTATTTGAAAATTTCCGGAAAAAATTATTTTTCTATTGGAGTTAATATAGGTGTTAATTAATTTATTTATTATATTAACTATTATAATTATTATTATGTTTCTTATCTATACATTTTATTTTATGTATGAATTAAAATTCATTAAATTATAATTTACTTCACTAAACTAACAATATTCACGTAAAATATTTTTCTTGCGTTTTATTTCACTTTTTACTTGAATTAAAATACATGTAGGTGTAAACTTCAATTTTAACTGAATGAAGTTTAAATAAAATAAAGTATATTGCTTAGTTTAGTAAAAGTAAGAGAAAATTCTTTAATGAAGTTTCAATATCTATTAAATTGAAAATAAAAAATTGTATAAAATCTTACAAAGAAATAATATGTATTTTCAGATGAAGCAAAAGAAGAAAAATTTGAAATTTACTCTTGCTTGAAGAAGATAAAATGAATGGTTGACTTATCGGCGATGGTTACATTATCAAGTGGAACTAGCGAAACGATAGCTGCTTTATCCACGTAAGATACTAGAAAATATTTTATTTAAATTTAAATTAATATTTTTCTTTATTTTATATTTTAAAAATTATAATTACTCCCAACATTGACATTGTGACTTCTTTGTATGAAGAAACAAAGAAGTCACAATTAAAATTGTCAATCTTACTTCCAATCATATAATTGTAAAAAAAACTGATCTAAAATTGCAAAAATCTTAATATTAGAGCAATATTTAGACAATATTGCCTTAATCTTAATATTAGAGCAATATTTAGACAATATTGCCTCAACATTACGTCAATATTACCCTAACATTGCTACTTGAGGCAATACTGATTATTATCAAGTTGGAATAATTTATTCTATTTTTAAATTTGACTTTTAATTTTTCCAAAAAAAATAGTTATAGTAATATTAAAGCAACATTTCTGCAATATGTTCCGCTATGGAAAAATTTACGCTAATTTTTATTTTCTTATTTTCACACTCCATTTGTAAGTAATTGTTGCAAATGAAATCAGATTATATCTTCTAATTATGCATATATTAATTTAGATATATTGCCTGAAAAAGAAGTTTATAACTTTCTCTAATATCGAAAGTGAAAAATGAGACATTATTTTGCCTCGTAATGTGCGATAGATAGTGATTTTTCTTCACTACAAATTTAATAATTATTTGATTCTGCGCGAGGTATGCAATTAATTTTAGAAAATAATTAGTTTTCTTTTCTTAAAGGAAAAATACGTAATAGTTTTTAGTATTTATTCTCAATGTTTTTTTTTTACTGAAAGGAATCATTGAACTTGAAAATATAATTAATTATAAGAAACTTCAAAAATTGAGATTATTTTTTTCACTTCCAAAAAGGAAAAAAAGTTTTGGAAAAAATTGACTTCAATCGGTATTCAAAATTCGTATACATGTCCTTCCGTTTAGATTACTAAACGTTTGCAATTTATACATTTCACTCTTTTGAGAATAAATATCAAATACTTTGTTATTCCGAAAGTGTAGAAGCTGCGATCGCTCCGATTAGATTAGAGGTTTGAAAGGCAGAACGTGAAACAATCTCTAATGTTTAAATTTAAATACATATCTAAATTTAACTATTAGAGAAGAATTGCTGAACTTCTATAATTATTAGATGATATTATTTCATTTTTTTTTTTAATAAAAAAATTTGAATATGTAATTGAAAAAATCTCTGAATGGAAGTTATGAAAATTATTGTATTTTGTTGAGTAAAATTCATTACAGTAATCTTTTATTCACATGTTCTATGATAATTATAAATATGTGATGATGATACTTTGCGTTACGCACTAAAAACATTACGATCGCATTTTAAATCAGAAATGAAAGTTACACTTGTATCTTCAATTTATTTTTAAACAGTATCAAATACTCTCATCTTGAAATTAAAAATATATTCTCAATTTTCAAAAAATATTCTCAGGATTTAGAAAATATTTTTTATTAGTAAAGTACAATCGAATTCGTATAATCGTTAATTTATTCATTTTTAAGCAAAGATTTTTTAAGTTGAATTTATTTCAACAAAAAAAAAAAAGTTATTTATTTACTTTTAATTTACGGGGAAAAAATGTTTGTCACAAGATATAAAAAATTAAAATTTTAATTAGTCTTCAACTAAAAAATTGAAGAAAATTGTTAAATTAGATTAATTAAATATATAGACAGTTAATATTATCTTCATGAAAGCAATGAGGAAAGTACCATAGTGACATTGAAATCGAAATTGATATTGACCTTGCGATATGGAAAGTATAAAAGCTATTGAATAGCTGCGTTGTCTTCTTTTTAAAACAATGAAAGTGAAATTCAGATTTTTTTTCAAAAACTGGATTTCACTGAAATTAAATAAATAAAAGAAAGGGAAAAAAAGTGTAAAATATATAGATACTATTTTTGTATTTTAGTAGACAGCAAGCACTCTCCGATGACCTATAGCTTTCCCCATAAATGATGAACTGAATTAGGTTGACTGTTTCTTTCTCCTTAGAATGGTCAAGTTTCAGCCAATATCCTTCCCGAGTATACATACAGAATTGCTTTTACCTTATTTCAAGTGAGAAGGGGTTACTGTAGTATAAAACTAGTAGACAACTTATTTTAGTGTCAGTTGTTGTTAAAGTGTTATTTTCGAAAGACTTTTTTTTATAAATAGTGTTTTCTCTTCTTTGGCTTCAAAAAAAAAACTCTCTTTCGGAATTATGTTGCGAGTGAGTTAATAATTAATTGGCAAAAAATTACATTACTCCCTTAATTGTCAGTAACCATTAATGTTAATATATTATTATTATTGTTTAATATTAATAATTTTAATTTAATAATTTAAATTAATATTTAAATTTGAAATTTGATTACTTCTGATTCAAGGTGTTTAACTTTTTCCAAAAACTTAAAATAGAAATTTTCCCATTGAAATCAAAAATTATTAATTACACAATCATTTCAGCATCACAAATTTGATTAATTTACATTACTTTCAGATAATCGTCTTGATCGCAACTCTCATCGTCGTGAATGGAGATTCAACCCTAAGTGGTAATTAATGCAATTAATTAATTATCTACCTTTAATTAACTAATATTGTTAAATATTTACGTAATTCATTAATTATTTACCTTAATCAAGTGAGTAATTAAGCAATTATCTACCTAATCAAGTGAGTAATTAATTATCTACATTATTTATGAGATTAATTAATTATCTACTTATTTAAGTGATGAATTATCAACCTAATTGAGGATATTTAGTATTAATTAATTAACAGAATATTTAATGGAAAATTTAATTAATTTTTTTTTCAATTAAAAATACAATATGATTCTAAAAGTTTATCATTCATAGAGAATAAATATTTTGTTGAATCATATAATTAATTTTGTAACAAAGAATAAATAATTATTTGCAAATTTCAAGTTCAATTAGATACACGAGTGAGAGTGAGATAGAAAATTATGTACAAAGTGTTCCACTTTCTTTGCAAAAGCATATAATTAGATGCGACACACATGCTTACTTGTGCGAATTATTAAACACATTTGCTACAATCTAAGGAATTTTTTTTCTTTTTCTTTTTAATCTAGTGCAAGATTTCGGATTACTTTCTCTTAATTTAACTGTCTCTTGGGGAAATTGTAAAAAAAAAACAGAGAAGAGATTTGTTCAATAAATTATTTGCTATGCATTTAATTAAATATTTTGTCATTATATTTAATGTCGTTTTCTAATCACGTGTGCAATTAATTCAACTTGGCTAATTTAATTATCTTCACTAGGCAGATTTTTATCTAAAAGAACAAATTTTCTTACCTTCATTATTTTATTGACGTTTTCAATTAATTAATTTTATTATTCGTTTATTTATAATAGATTATAATTTAATTGTAATTAATTACGGGTAAAAATTTAATGTAGTTATTTTAGAAAATTCTTCATCTAGAGATCTATTTTTTATTAAGCTATATAACAAAAGTATAATTACCGGAAATAATTAAATAAAAATTTCATTTTAGTTGTATGTAAAGAAAAATATTAAGAGATCAATAAAATAATGAAAGTTTCAAGGCTGTAAAAATCTTATAAAAGTGAATTTCAGTCTAGAATGGAGAAAAAGAGGAAAGTAGTTTTCAAAAAATCTATCGACTATTACTTTCTTTGCTGTCATTCCACATACTTTCTGTCTTGATACATACTTTCAAATGGCAAATTTGTCTTTTTATATTCATGTCACATTGCAATTTAACTAAATATTTATTCGATATATTTGTACTCTACAGGTTTTTCACCTTCCGATGATGGATTTAAATCATACGATTATGGAAATAGAAATGCCGACAGATATTCAAGAGGATCAACGAAATATTTCGTCGCCAGTGGATCTAGTCCGGGTCACGTTAATAGTCTATCAAGTAGCTACCCTTCAACAATTTATTCCGACGCTAGCCAAGGGGAAAGTCAATCGGTTAGAAATTATCAAAGCGTAGACAATTCCTATTTATCAGACGCTCCCACAACGATTAGCAGTTACTCAAGGCAAGTTGTTTCAAAATGTTTCAAATTCCTTCTTGAATTTTTTAATTAATTATTTATCGAATATTTCATTTTTTTCTATATTTTCCTCTTGATGATGTTAATTAATAAACTTTAATTTCTTTTACCCCTGTAGAGAGAGACCGTACGCTTTGTCGAATTCCGATTATACTTCGAGTCTCGCAAGCCAGTCAGATTATGGTGGAAGCAGTAATTCTCAGTCAGGATTCTCCGGAAGAACCGATTATGAAAGTTCCGCTCCGGTCAGCGATTACTCGGGATCAACGACTCAGCAATTTACCGTTGGCACCAGTTATCGCGGATCCAATATTGACAATTATCCATCAAGTCAAGATACATCCAGCATCCGGGGATATGTAAGTCAATCATCATCGCCACCCGCTACTTCGGGATTCGTCGCAAGTCCCAGTTATCCCGACACAACTTCCAATCGACCAATTTACACCGGCAGTGGATTTAAGGCACTTGACTCCACGGGATTCCGCGGTTACTATCCAACTTCCGGGACGGGGCAATTTTTAACGACGGCCGGCAAACATCGTGGACAAGTCATCAGCGGAAAATATCCAGTCTATGAGAATTATCCCTCACAAGATGGATTCACAGGAAATGAAATTGATTACGCGTCCAGTTCGCCGCACGTCTATTCAGCCGGAAATTATAAGCGAGAAAGTTTTAATTCCCCTGCTTCTCCACTTCATTCAGGATTTTCTGCCGCGGGATTAAATTATCTCTCATCGAGTGGTGTCAAGAGTACGTATCCTTTCGCCGGATTGAAACCACAGTCAATGCTTTACTCTGGATCACAGAAATCATCAGGTAGATAAAATTTAGAGTAACTTAAAGTAGAGATTTAAAAATATGGAGAAATAGCTCACGAATTTTTTTTTTGTTTTGAATAATTTTTAGGACCACTTTCAGTTCCATTCGGTGGAACTGGTAGCACACATGGTAGCGATGGAAGAATAATAGTGAGTGGAGGAAATCCCAATTTTGCTTCGTATTCATCGAGTCCCAATTTTATGACGAAAGGACACGGCTCATATTTGTTGGGCAATGGTTCTGGAAAATTTATCATAATGAAGGATAATTCTTCGGGAAATTCTCATCTCAGTGGCGGTGCTTATTCTGGTGGACAAATGTATTCCACTTCTCCTCTTATTGGCGGCAGTTATAAAACAACAAGAAACACTGAGTTTGGAAATCAAGGTCCTGCGAGTTTTTCCTATTCCCCAAGTTTCGCTGGTGGATCGAGTCCTTATTCGAGTCGATTTATAACTAGAGGAGGAGGTGGAGGAGGAGGAAATCCTTTTTCAGCTTTCTTGGGTGCATCATAGAAATTTCTTCCTCAATTAATTAAAATTAACGAATAATTAATTAAAACAATTGATTATTTGTTAATTTATTTAATTGAATAGTTAAGTATTTATTAAATTTTTATTTAAATTATTTTTAGTTTTTTTTACCATTTTGTTAAATTTTTATAATTAAAAAGAAACGATAAAATCAAAAAAAAAAGTCACTTGATTTTATCTAACTACTTACAAATTGGACGGAATGCTGTGAATTTTCTTGTACTTTAGAATTATAGTTTTCGTAAACCTTTTAATTTTGCCGACTGTGGAGGTGTCCTTTGTATCTTTGGTTTCGCGTGAAAAGCTTCTTCCTCTTCTTTTTTTATTGCTAATACTTCTCTGCAAGTGAAAAGAAAAATATTAGACGTTGCAAGTTGAGAAATTGATTTTCAATAAAAAAAATATATATCATTTCACTGAAACATAATTTGCGAAATTAAAAATAAAAAAATAAGTGGAACGAAAAAATATGTAGAGTAGAGAGAAGAAAATGAAAATAAATAAACTGAAAATGAATGAAATGATGGAAATAAATCGTATTAGAAAAAATAATAAATTATGAGAATAAAATAATTATGCTGAAATTAAAAATTTATTATTTTTTCCAAATTAGGGACAAACAAGTATATATGCATGCATTAACGATTTTGTCCTTCATTTTCTTTTTTTTTTCGTGGCATTCTTCGGGGGAAAATTTCTTGAATTTCACTCACACTGATGCAATACTGCTCTGTTCATTTGGACCTGCAAGAGTAGAATATTCTTAAATAATACAGAACATTAATTGAATTTTTTAATTCAATTTCATTTTCTACTTATTTTTGAAGTAGAAAAAGAAATAGAATTAAAAATTAATTTAGAAAGATTAAAATTACTTTCATTTATATTCTCCAGTTTACTGGAGATCACGGATGAGTCCGGGGGAAAGCTAAAAACTTTCTCCCCAGAACCACATCACGTATCAACTTGAAAGTTTTCTTTATGTATTATTTTTATTGTGGAAAAAAACAAAACCTTATGAAACATGATATTAAAGAAGACATTGTCAATTTGCTCAAAAAAGACATTCAATTGTTTTATTTGAGAAAATTTAATATTAAATTTCTTAAAATATTTAATTAATTACCTTCGAGTTGACTCTCGGAAGCAGATGGTAAACTCGAGGATGAAGTTGTATTCATCTTAATGCTTTCTCTGAAATACAATATTATTTTTATAATTTATTTATTTAGCAGTGGACAATAAATTCGAAGAAAAAAAAATATAAAAGAATGGAGAATTCTTTTAAATTTATAAAAACACACTTGGAAATTTCGGAAGAAGTTTCGTTAGTTATATTAATTTCTTCATCTGAAGTTTGAATGCTTGATTGATTAGTGTTTTTTGAACTTTTTGATGTAATATCAGAAGCAAAATTTTGCTTCGATTTCAAACTGCTCTTGGAACTATTTTTAAAATTTCTTTCAAAATTTGGATTTAGCGGTTGTGATAATTCAGAATTAATTGAAAGGGTTTGTGGTTGAAACAGCGTTTTTACAGGGGAAGCACGAGATGCAATACTCGAATTTTCTGCTTTCAGATGATCCAATGAAGTGTACTTTATTAAATTCATCATACTAATGTTTCTCTGATTTAAAAATTCTTGAGAAAATTCTTCTCCCTTAAAATAAATGATAGCAAATAAAAAATTATAATTAAAAATATTTTTATATTTCAAAATTAAAAAAATTTAAATTATAAAATGAAATTTTTTGAATTTAATTACAGTAAAGAAAATAAAAATACCTCAACTTGGGATTCACTTCGAAGTAAATCTGTAAAATTTGTATCTTCCAATAATGGAATTGTATTAACAGGTTTCAGTTGAATCTGATTTATCTCGTTCGAAAATCTTAAATAAAATTGTTTTTTTTTTATCAAAATAAATTAATAAAAGAAATTAAAGAGAAGATTTTCGATTAATGAAAGTAAAAATTAATAACAGAAAACATTTTAATAAATAAAAGTTGAAGGTAAGCAATTTTCTTAATACCTGGGAATTATTTCTCGATGTTGAATTTTATGTAGTTTAAAATCAGAATTCGGTTCATCTAATTCAATAGATTTCGCAGTTTTCGAAAGAATATAATAAGACGCTAAAAGCATTTCACCAGCAAGATCTCCAGGTTCATTTTGAATTGGATCATCTTCATCTAATTCATCTTCTATAAAATCGCAATCATCCTGTAAAAGTCCAAAATATTTATTTTTAATTCTATTAAGAATATTTATTTTGAAAGTAATTTTAAATAAATTAATCTTCTCTTACATCATCATTATCACCGACATCCGTTTCTTCAATTTTCTCTTCCCGATTATGCACTCTGATGAGATAATCCAAATATTGTCTAGAAGAATTTTATATTTTACATAAATTCTTTTTTTATATGAATTAATAAAAAATATGAAAATATTTTTTATTTATTAAATTAAATTATATTATTTATTGTAAAAAAAGTTCTTATTTACTTTACCTTGTCTCATCCGAAACACGTTTTCGATAATATTTTAAATAAGATTCAAGACCCATTCTTTTACCCTCTTCATTAATTTGTTGATTTAATAAAAAATTACTTAGAGCTTTACTAATATAGGGTAACGCCTGAAAACATGTATTAATATTAATTTAGAAATAATATAGAAAATTAATACCAATGAAATAATATAAAAATTAAATTAAGACTTACAGTCTGATTCTCGGTGAGTAGTAAATCTATTAATACTGGAAGTACCAAAGAAGCTGAAACTTGAGTGCGTGCTTTAATTTGCAATGATAAATTCATCAAGAGAGCAGTGACATATTTAAATCTATAGGGACTCATTTTACAAACTTCAATTTTCAAATGATGAATTAACCATTCAACCAAACCAGTCTCAATCATATTAATTCTTTGCGATTTTCTCAGAGATAATTTTTGTAACATTGCTAACAACATATCGTAAGTAAATGCGTCCGGAATTGAATCGTTACTACCGTTTAGACATTCGATTACCTGAAATTAAAAATTAAAACTAAAGAAAATGTTTTCATAAAAAATTCCACAATTAGAAAACAATAATTCAAATAATTTAAAAAATTTTAATGTTAATATTAATTCTTACTGCATTCAGAGTTGCAGTTCCAATTGATAAATAATCTCGACCACATCTAAGAGATGCAATTGTATTCAATAATCTTGCTGCTGTTTGTTGCAAAATATTAATTGAACCCTCAATAGAATACAAAATATTTGGCAAAATTTGTTTTCCATTATTGCCAGCAATATTTCCATGAATTCCCAGTAAATCGTTGTTTATATATTCATGAAGCACCTCATCCCTTTCGTCTTGTTGACTAAAAGTAATTTTCTAAAATAAATTCATTTGAATAATTACAATTCTCAACGACATATGGAAATTATCTATTTTTATGCAAGAATAAAAAACATTTTACCCATCTCAAAGCCTGAAGGAGTAAAATTTTGGTTTTCAAATTTCCACACGAGAGGTGAAATTTAATTTTCTTAAAATCAATTGATTTCGGAGAAAGTACAGTCACATCGAAACAATTATTAATTTTAATTTGATTCGATGGAAATTCGTCTTCTGATTTAAATACCAATTCTTCCTGCAATGCGAAGAACAAATAGTGAATTTAAATAATTGTAGAATAAAATTATAAAATGCTTACTTTTGAATCGGATCGTAGATTTTTTTGAAAAACGTCAGGAAAAATTGTGTAACAAGTCTCAAGAACTTGGAGCATATTTACTGGATTTCCACTCAATGAATTTTCAAGAAACTGAGTTAATTCGGCAGTAACATGTAATAGTTTCTGATGATCTGCGTGCAATTGATGAAAACGTATTTTTAATTTTTGATAATTGCCATAAACATTTTGGTAACTTGTTATTGTGCACATTAATTGTTCCTCATATTTTTTCATTGATGATTTTGGACTTTTTAACAAATTTTCTGGATTCAACACCTTTGCAGGATAATGTAATTCATCGACCGCTAATAAATTTGCTGTATTTTTTATTCCTTGAATTCTCGTTTGAGTAGATTTACTGAAAAATAGAATTAATTTTAATTAAATTAATTAATTTAAAAAGAAATTCATAGTAAGCTTAGTATACTAACATTTTCACTTCTGTTTTCCATGAATGAGGAAATTCTTTATTTAGATCGATTTCTTCAATAAAAAACGGTATATTTCGATCATTGACAATAATTTGTTTATGATTGTTACCGATATCTTCAATCGGTGTTCTCGTAAATCGTAAAATCTCATTTTCCGTTCTTTCTTCTATATTTGTATTTTTTGCTTCAATAGATTCTAAATCAAAAGAATCCAGTATTTGTAAATTCTTTTCATATAGCTCTAATTGCTCTTTATTCATTGATTCAGTTGTAATTATTGTCGATGTAGAGGAATGTTTTGGCGATGATTTATAATATTCCTCTGCGTTAAAATTCTGTACAATATAATATTAATAAATGTTAATATAATAATGTTATTGTATTAAATAATATACATAATAAAAGTAAAATAAAAGAAAAATAAAAAAGTATGTAATAAAGGTACAAAAAATTGCATAACCTCTCCGTGTTTAACAAGAAATATTTTAAGATTAACTTCAAGCTCATCGATCCAATTTTGTGTAAAAATATCAGAAACTGTTGGATCAGTCATTGGGTCCTCCAAATGCGGTAAACCAAAATATTTAATACAAGAATTATAATCCGCCGCATCTGTTTCAATTGTCAACAGATATTCTTTTAATTGATTCATACTTGCATCCCTCTGTGAATCTTGAGCAGTTTCCACATCCTGAAATAACATTTCCTTCTAAACATTTTACGAATAATATTTAGATACTTCTAATTCCTAACAATTTAAGTAAAAATTCAAAAACTTTTTAATAGTTTTCCAATTTCTAATGGAAAAATATAAGATTAAATTAATAAAATATTTAGTATATATCCTTTTATACTCACTGGATCGCTGTCAAAACTATCCTCAGAATTAACTAAATCTTGTTTTTCTTCAAACAATTTTTTAGATGCTGTAAAAAAAGGGAACAATAAATAAAATTTTTTAAAAACTATTAGTTTTAAAATTTATTAAAATTAAAATAAAACTTATATTTTACTTACATATTTTTGAACGTACAGGCAAGTAAGCAAAGTGAACTCTTAATTTCAATGTAAGTATTTTATATTCCATTGTTGATTTTATACTTTCCAGAATAGAATCATTCCATAACTAAAAAAAATATATACACTTTAACGTTTTATTCTTCAAACTTAAAATTTTTTTAAAGAAAAATTCTATTTAAATTAAACGTAAAATATAATATACCTTAAAAAACTTTTTCCAATTTCCTCCATTAAATTGTTCTAAAATATTGTGGCATATTTCCTCCGAAATTGCATCTTTTTGAACAAAACACTCGTCGAGTAATTTGAATCCCAAACTGTTTGCTTCATTAGTTAAAGATTTTGCAGTACTCTCAAATCCGTGAGTCAATAAAAACTGGATAAATTAGATTTGAAATAAAATTAAATATATAAATTAATAAAAATTCCATTCGTTAAATAACTCACCCCATAAAGTATCTTAATGAGATTATTGTCCAAGTTGTCTTTTCTTAGAAGTGTTGTCAAAAAAGAGGTTTTTGATCTGAAAAAATAATCCAAAGAATAAACATAACAAATTATTTTTAAATAATTTATTTTATTGACTATTTATCTATAATTCATGTTTTTTTACTAGTTATTTATAATTTTACATTTTATTGTAGGTTATACGAACCCCTGTACAGTGTCTTTAGAATCCAAAGTTTCTGTCTCAACCATTATATTATACAATAATAAATACAAAATTTACGAATTTTATGTATTGTAGATGAGAATTTTAATGAATACTTCAAATTGCATCCACAAATTAATTGTTATAACCATGATTTAATATTAAAATCATTAATTCCGACAGCAGCTGTCATCACTAGCAGACATTTGTTTACACCCTTTCTAGCAGACGACTTTTTCTTAGAAGAAATAAATCTTCACTTAATAAAATCACAAATAAATAAAACAAATTATAGTGCCGGTATTTATGAAACCTGGATTTTATATTCTTATAACACTTATTATGTTTTATTATAAAGTTAAATAATTGAAGAATTAAAATTTTTTTAATTCAAAATTTTTTTAAAATGGCGCTTAACATTTATTGCCATCTGTCGCCCCATACGTGAAGCTCTTCAGTTGCTGTCAAGTTCAGGGTATTTAAATTTGACATTGTTTGACATTTAAAAGATTAAACAATAGGTAGATTTTTATTTTCTATATAAATTTATAGTTTTTTAATGGTTTAAATTTCAAATTAGACGATTTTTACTGAACCTTGCAATGTTACAAAATAGGAAATACGATTTTTAAAAGTCTCTTTAATTACTGAACTCTCAAAAGCAAAAATTAACAATGAAAAGTTATTTTGAGGTTAAGTTTATGATTATATAATTTACAGTTTCATAAATTAACTTTAATTTGAAAGAAACGAAAATCCAGGACATCGAATAATAATAACGAAAATAATAATAATAATAATAATAAAATTTTCAACCAATCTGAACTAAAAGTTTGTTAGAATCGTTAGAATTTGCAAACCAAAAACTGAATGTTCTTTTTGGAAAATAATACCATGGCAAATTGTCGCAGTTTCTAAAAATATGAATTATTATTCATTATGGTAGTAATGATAGAAAAGTATTTTTTAGACTTGATCACCATAGAGTGTAAAAACTACTATGGCTTTTTTATGGTTGATTTGTTGATAACTCATACTTCGCATGCGTAGTGTAAATTTTGTTTTTAAAAACAGACTTGCTCTTTGTCTTTTTCAGAGATCGTCAAGTACATAAAGTTTAATATCGAAAATTAAGTGAATGTGAGTGACCGATGATATTCAACAAAATATTTTCAATTGGAATTTAAAAAGAATCCATTTCATTTATGGTTATGTTATCCTCAGTGTTCTTGGTGATTCAGGACGAAAAAATGGCCTCCAGAGAACATATGGTAAAGGATGGCGGGCCGTCAGTGCTCACCGTCAAATACTCTCTTGGACATTGTTTCCGTCGATTGTTATTCACCTGCTCGTTTTTCATCGTTCTCACAACTCATCAGTATCAATAAATCGATGAAATTCATTTGCGAATAAAATAAAGTTTGTGGCTGTCCCAACAGTGAAGAAATTTGTGTTGGAGATAGCGCTTAGCGACAAGCAGCAACAGAATTGAGGACGGTGCTGTCAGGTTCGATTTTTTATATTATAATATGAAAAAATTATAATTTCACTGTACTACCCCCGTTTCGTTTAATCAATCTTGAAAATTGACGTTTATTTCATTCTATTCGATTCGATTTTTAATTATACTTTTAAATCATGTTTACATATAATTCAGAGATGTTATTATTTTGGAGTAATTACATTTATTCCCAGAAACAGTTGTTTGTTGTCAAATATTCATAACATACTTGAGTCAGTTCTACATTCGAATATTATAATTTTATTCTATATTTGAAGAATTACACTGATTTTATTTATTTTTTAAAGAAAAATTTTAATATACATAAATCATTTAAATTTTCAACAAAATGGAACATTTATTTTAAATATTATTCTACATTCTGATACTTGGTGTTTTTTTTTATAGAAAATTTTAATTTGAAGTGCTACTACAAAGGACAAAAAAAATTTGGAACAATTAAGAAATAATTGAAAGTATTAAGACAATAAGGAAACAATTAAAAATTTTGAGACATGTAAGAGACAATTAAAAGTAAAAAAGACAAATAAGATACAATCAACAGTAAAGTTGAAAGAAAGAAAAAAGTAAGAGCAGCAAAAATAAAAGTCAACAGTGTCAAGAGAAATAAAAGAGTGAAGTTCTTCAAATTAGATAGTTGTGGGGCTAATTTAAGGTTTAATTGGTTTAATCGAAATTTAAATTTATTTCATTGAAATTTTTTAACCAATTAAACGACTCTTAATCTAATTAATTATGAATTAATATGAACCACTTACAATTGAAATAGAAATTTATTTAATTTATTATAATTATTTGCTTATTTTTTAAAACTTTGTTTAAAAATAATTGACTTTCAAAATTCTTTTTTGAGAAGAAGCGAATATTTAAATTAATGGCCGCTTCCTTCGTTAAGTTTTGATACAAATCCAAAAAATTGAAATTATTTTTCATTTAAATTTAAAATTAATTTTCATCAAATTTTCAGCGCCTTTTGAAAAATTGAGCGAGAAGTCCGAATCCGGTGATCGAGAAAGAGCCATGTCTACGAATGGAGAATGGGCTCGATTGCTTCGGTGCTTCAGTGGCATTGCTCGGAGTGCTCTCTGATAAATCCGACCGAAAGCGCGCAATGCGCCAGGTGCGGATTATCCCGAGTCCGAAGTGATCAATTCCAAACATGGCATCATCAACCAGCGTGCGAGTCACACGCTAATTCACGAAACAATTCCAGAAACGAGGGTCGCAACGAAATCTCCTCATCTCGTTCCTCAAGTCCTCCAACTCCTCCGCCGCGGCTTCGTAATCCTGGGAATAATTCACTTCCCGAAGTTCCATTATCCTTGAAGAAGTCGCGGCCACCCGTCCCTGCAATTCGTCACTCTTCCCAAACTTTCCATCCTCTCAGGTAAATTATTATTTATCAACTAATTCAAAAATTTCGACTTTTTTTCAATTAAATATACTAAATAAAATGACTTAGTTTTAATAAATAATAATAATAGCAATAAATCATTTTCAGCAAGGAGAAAAAAGAATCAAAGCCCAATGTGATAAAAAGGAGATTGCGGAGTCGTTCCTGGTCGGAAACAGTACAAGAGGTACGAGTTCCCAAGCGTTCGCCATCATTGCCGACGCTCGTCATCAAGTGGACCTGTATTCGTTGCCTGTTGCGAAACAATCCAACAGCAACGGCCAATTGCACTGCCTGTGGAGCGAGCTCCCTAATCGAAACACATGGACGGCAAATTGGTGCGAGAAAATGCAAGAGACTCGAGCTGGGAAAAAATGGCAATAGTCTAAAGCAAGTGGGACGTTTGGATCTCGTGACAAAAGTAACAACCGGTCTCGTAACTCGTGTTCACGATAGCAGTACAAATACATTAAAAATTTCCACACGCAGAGATAAATTTCAAGAAACATCAAAAATGGCACAATTGACTGGCGAAAGAACACGCAACAATCGTGAAGAATGGACCCTGCCAACAGAGAGGATGGATCCATCAGTGTCATCATACGTTGACAATGTTGATCCTTCTCAACGATCACCGAAACGACACAGTCCATCTATGTATGAGAGAGTAAAATCCAAGGTCAGTCGTTCACTGTCAAACGGTTCGGTCGTGCAAAAGCTCTCTGACAATGTCCTACTGAGACCAACAAGTCTACTTGTATCCGAGACACATCAGGATGACGCTCTATGGAGCTGTGATAATTGTACCTTGAACAATGCTTCCGGATTGGAGCAATGCGAAGCTTGTGAAGCACCAAGAAGTCCAGCGCCATGTAGCGGTGTTGTTATCAGTGTTCCCGTTTGGGACACAAGAGCATTAACATCAGCGGGACCCCCTTGCTATCGAAGATCATTCTCGGAAATTGATGCCGTCACAAGTATCAATCAACGGAAAGTTGTGAATCGCAGGAGCCTGAATGACAAGGAACCACCAGAAGTGCCACCACATTCAGCTGCCTTCAATTCTCGACCGAAATACTCCTATATAGGAATAACTGATCCCGATATTCCTCCGCCATTACCAAAGAAACAAAATAATAAATTGAATCATCCTCTAACGCAGCGTACACCACAAGCCGAGGCGTCAAGTCCCCTCGACGACAGAACTGCCAATAGTCCCTTAAAACGTATGTGGACCTGTCGAAAGTGTTCTTATGCCTATAATCCCCTATGGTCCGGTGGTTGTGACATTTGTGGTTCATCCCGATCACCACCATCATTAACGCAACCAAGTTTAATCACCGTAACGAAAGATAGTGTCAATTCACGACAAGCGCACTCGCCAATTGTCGTCTCTAGAGATAGTGTACGATATATTCCATCGAGACCCACTGGTTACTTCACCGAATCAGATTCCGACGATTTAGTAGAATTAGGTCCAGGCTGGACGTGCAAGAAATGCACACTATTGAATCCGGCAACGAAAACAACATGCGAAGCTTGCGGCGGATCAAAATTGAGAAGTGTGTCGCATTTAGATGATCCAACATTGAGAAAAAGTGAGAGCTGGGTTTGTCAGTCTTGTACATTGAGAAATCCACTCACAGCTATTACGTGCAATGCCTGCAAGAATCAATCGTTCACGGAGACCCCACGAGAGAATAGACTTTTGGCACAGAGGAGTCCCAGTCCCAGGCTCAATTGTCCCACGCCTACTAGTCAAAAAGCTGTCACGCCGAGACACCGGAATTCTGTCAAGAGAAATGGATCGGGAATCGTTGACAAAAAATACATTAGGTCCAAGGAACCCGGCATTGCACAGGTATTTTCCAAAAATCCAAAGTACAAATTAAAAAAATTTATTTCTTAACCTTACGTTGTTGTTTAATAGCCAATTTTTCATTTTCAGTGGCAATGTAAGCTGTGCACTTTCGAAAATAAAAGTACGCTGGGAAATTGTGAAATGTGTCAAAGTTCGAAAATTTTGTCGCAAGTGCCGAATGACAGACCTCGACCCAGTGAGCCTGGAAATAATACTCTTCGTATACAAAGACAAGAAAGTGTAGTTATGGAAAATTTGAGAAAAATCGAGGAGAGGGAGGCACTCGAGAAATGGGAGAGAATAGTTTTATATTGTAAAGAGGTAATAATTTTTCACTAGTAGTAAAAAAATTTGTATCGAAATTTAAAAAAATGCTAAACTAAAGCTCTAAAAAATTTTTTTTCTAGACGAATGAACCCTTTGTTGATGATTCATTTCCTCCGGCACCAAAGTCACTCTATTATAATCCAACTGACACGAAGGATAATCATGTGGTTCAATGGAGAAGACCACATCAGATTAATGTCGATTCGAGTGTTGATTCACGTCTCCCGTGGGCAGTTTTTCGAACGCCATTGCCCTCTGATATATCGCAAGGTGTTTTAGGCAATTGTTGGCTATTATCGGCACTGGCCGTTCTTGCCGAGAGTGATGAACTTGTGAAACGTGTTCTCGTCATGCGTGAAACATGTCCTGAGGGTGCATATCAAGTTCGTCTCTGCAAAGATGGCAAATGGACAACGGTCTTGGTGGATGATTTATTACCGTGCGATAAGCGGGGACATCTTGTCTATTCCCAGGCAAAAAGAAAACAACTCTGGGTGCCGTTGATTGAGAAAGCAGTTGCTAAAATTCACGGCTGTTATGAGGCATTGGTATCGGGACGTGCTATCGAGGGCCTGGCAACATTGACCGGAGCACCGTGTGAGAGTGTTCCCCTACAGCCGTCAGCGTTGCCAAGTGAAGATGAACTCGATAAGGATTTAATTTGGGCGCAATTGCTCTCCTCACGACAGGCAATGTTTCTAATGGGCGCAAGTTGTGGCGGTGGTAATATGAAAGTCGACGAGGAGGAATATCAACGTAAGGGATTGAGACCAAGACACGCGTATTCAGTACTCGATGTTCGTGATGTTCAGGGAATTCGTTTGTTACGTTTGCGAAATCCTTGGGGTCATTATAGTTGGAAAGGCGATTGGTCCGATGATAGTCCCATTTGGACGCCGCAATTACGTGAAATGTTGATGCCCCATGGTGCTTCAGATGGTGTTTTCTGGATTTCATTCGATGATGTTCTTCGCTATTTCGATTGTATTGATATTTGCAAAACGAGAGTTGGATGGAGTGAAGTTAGATTACGAGGGACATTGCCACCTCTTTCATCTCTCAGGCACTTGTCCTGTGTTCTTTTGACGGTCCTCGAGCCCACCGAAACAGAATTCACACTCTTTCAGGAAGGCCAAAGGTTTGAAACATCTTTATTCGTAGAAAATTTTATATGTAATTATTAAAATTTTTTATATCTCGCAGAAATTCGGAAAAGTCACAGCGATCGCAATTGGACTTGTGTGTCGTTGTTTTCCGAACACGATCGCCAGCAGCTCCGGAAGTGGGTCGTTTGGTTGAGCACAGTAAACGACAAGTTCGTGGTTTTGTTGGATGTCACAAAATGCTGGAGAGAGATTTATATATTGTCGTTTGTCTTGCTTTTAATCATTGGCACACGGGAATGGAAGATACGTCAAGTTATCCAGAATACGTATTGGCGATTCACAGTTCAAAGAGATTATTAGTTGAACAAATTTCGCCACCGGCTTTTGTCTTGGCTGATGCGATTATAAGTCTCACACTTGCCAAAGGACAACGACACGAGGTGGAATTTTGTCTTTTTAATAATGATTTCTTAAAATTTTTCACTTTAAATAACTTTTGCTAACATTAATATTTAATTTACTTTTTCAGGGTAGAGAAGGAATGACTGCCTACTATTTGACAAAAGGCTGGGCAGGTTTAGTCGTAATGGTTGAAAATCGTCATGTGAATAAATGGATTCATGTAAAATGTGATTGTCACGAGAGTTATAATGTTGTTTCAACAAGAGGACAACTCAGAACTGCCGACAGTGTTCCCCCTCTTCACAGGTAATGAAACATAAAATAATTTTAAAAAGGAAACTAAATTAAATTTAAATAAGTATTTTTTTATAATAATTGAGTGTTAATTGAATTTTAATTTTAGACAAGTAATAATAGTACTAACGCAACTAGAAGGAAGTGGCGGTTTCTCAATAGCACATCGATTAACGCATAGATTAGCGAATAGTGGCAATTTACACGATTGGGGTCCCCCAGACACGCATCATTGTCCACCGATAGATATTCAAGTTGAAGGATTGCACAGTCCACGTTTAATAACATGAAGAAATTTTTCTAGGATGAAATGAAGTGAAACCAAAGTTGACACAAAAGAAAGGTATAGATTATGATATTTTAACAAAATTTGGGCACAAATTAAGAGCCAATGATTTAAAAAAAAAATAATAATTGCTTCAGAGCTTCTTTCTGATTGACTTTCAAAATGATGATTTTATAATGATTATTAAAATCACTTTTGAAGTTAATCAAACAACAATAAATGGTGATAAAGGAATATTCAAAGAAAGAGAAAGAGAGGTCCACGAGACATCTTTTACCGATATAAAACAAAGAATTTGCTATATAAAGAACGAAACAAATTATTTTCTCATCTATAATGTTTAAGCATGGCAAACAAAAAATAATAAACAAATTAATACAAAGCAAATGACATGACAAAAATGTACAACTGCAAAGTGAAATCTCTAGGGATCATTAGAAAAATGTGATCATTGGAATTATTGTTTTTTGGAATTGCATAGAGTATAGAGTGAAATCAAGGGAAAGTTTTTTTTTATTATTTTTTCAAAAAGGAAATAGTACCGAGAGTGGAGATCAATTCCAAAAATCTCAATAATTAGTCTACAGATCTAAAAAGCTTCGATGCTTTTTGAAAAAGGCCTAAATGATCCTTTCTTGCCTAATCTCACATAACGATATTATTTTTCACGACATTGATTGATATTAATATAGAATTAAAGGAGAAGTAGATCTGATTTTGAGTAAACTCCACTTGAAGTACGACAATTATTGATTTTTTAATATCTAATTTTTGAAAGTTAGGGCAAAAGTACTTTTCAAAAGCTGCCTTTTTGTGCCTGTGTCACTTTAAATATGATTTTGATTCACAAAAGAAAAAAAAATTAAATCTTTAATATTGATGGTAAATTTTTTTTACTTATCGAATTAGATATCTTCTCTTTCTCTCTACACTTTCTTTTTCAAAAACACTATTTTCCGAAATACGTATATTTGTAAATATTTCAATTTTTTAAAATTTTAAAACCAATTTTAAATTTGATAGGAAATTTCTAAATTGAAACAAAATTTTAAAAAAGAAAATTTTAAGATAAATTGTTAGATTGTTGGTAAATTTTTTTGTTTGCTAATAATTTTATTCTTTAGCTGGTAAAGAGTAAGAAAGAAGGTGTTAAAAATATTTTTTAAGCTCATCTTGTCGAAAATTCCATTTGATTAAAAATAAAAAAAAGTCAACATTTTGAAATCAAGTGCTTCTCGGACAAAGAGAGTTTTAAAATGAAAACGACAGAAACCTCAATCAGGCCTAATTTTTTTAAATGTTAAGTAAAATTTAAGCATTTAATCGCATTACATTCGAAAAACGTAACCAAACACCGAAAAAATAATTACAATTTAGCTTTTTCAAGTAAGTTTCTGAATTACAGTGGCCTTCGTTTTTTGAAAAAAAAGAGAGATATATGTATAGTTGGAATAAAGTGACACACCGACCTGGAAAATAAAAAAAAACCCTGAATACATTATTTAATAATGTGTAGAAATAATTGAAAAAAAAATTAAAATAAATAAGTCATTGCTGTCGATCTCTATCGAATCAAGTAAAAAGTATCTTTTGGTTTTTCTACTAGAAATATATTTGAGAAAAAAAAGGGCTATGTAATGAAAATTCAAAATTATTGAGTTGACCACTCGTGCCATACCAAACTAGAATTTAGATTTTATCAAATAGTATTCGATAATAAATTCATAGTTGCGTATTTCTTTCGCTACTTGTAATGGTATGCAAAATTTTCACACACAAAAATATATATACATCTATTTTCCATATCGCATGTGATGATAAATTGTAAAATGTGTTCTCAATAATTCGGGAAACAAATGTCTTTCATTTATAGGAATAATTTTAATAATTAGAAAAATTACTCTTCTTTATTTAGTTTTTAGGCAAGATTTTTTATAATTCTATTTAAGTTTCGTTAAGTTTTTTAATTGACTTTCGATTCTCTCTCTTTCTTCTTTTTTCTTACATTTAAATTTCTTTTAACTACCAAATAAATAAATTAATTAACCAATTAGTCAATTAATTAATCAATTTTTTAGCTAAATAATAAATGAATTAGGCAAATAAATCAATTATATAATTAATAATTCAAGTAATCAATAACTAAAGTACTAAATCAATTTCAATTAGGCAATTAATCAATTATGTTCTTGATTAATGATTCTGTTATTGATTATATTAATTAAAAAATTTAATAAATTTACAAAAATATGTTTTTGCATTTTATGAATTGAATGCAAAAATATTTGTTAGAAAATAAAATTCAAAGACAAAATAGGTAATTTTATTAATAATTCATTTTTTCGAGACATTTGTTTCCCTTTTAGTGCAGTCACCACGAAAGACTTGTGATTTTAATTTGATATAATTTTATTGTTATTATTATGTAACATATCGGCGAAAAGATAATAATTATTTCGTGTTTCTGAAAAATTGGCTATTAATGCTGATTGAAAAAAAGAAAGAAAGAAAGAAAATACTAAAAAAATAAATTAATTGCACTAATGTAAAACTGAACCAATGCATAATAGAATTTTTGTACGTGTGTCTGAATATTTTACGCGATTGTTTATATGGGTTTGAGTGCTTTAGAATGAAAAATCCGACATGTAAATATAGGAAAAAAAAAATTATTTATTCTATTTGAATATTTTAAATAAGGTCTCGTGTACTGCTATAATGTGTTATACAGATAATATACGCGTTAAATATTCTTTAACGCGTCAAATAAGGATATTAATATAAATAAAGTAAAAAAAAAAAGGAAAAAGAAAAAAAATTAATAAAACAAAAAAGAAAATCAGCAGTATGTGAGAAAATAAAAAAGAAAAATATTCATTAGTGGTGTACGAGGTATTTTCACCAGGATCAATGAATCAAAATAGTCAATTTTTCTCGAGTTATCTGAAATTTTATTCCAGGAGCTCGCAAAAAAACTAAGCTTAAAAAGTAATTAAGTAAAATAAATAATTTTATAAAAACGAGATTACCAAAACAAATTCATTGAATCCATTTTAAAGGTCGTACACCACTGACGAAAAAAAATAATAAAAACTATTTAGACATATATTCTTAATATGTGAACAATATGGTGTCTCATTGTATATGTTATCACAGCGCATAATATTATGGTGTCATTTAATGATAAATATGCAATTTATACTTTGCAAAAAAATTAATAAATAAAATAAAGAGACGGTAGTTGCCTACTGGGTGTCTTCTGAAATAATTTCGAGAAGCATTTACTTATAGTCTTAAAAATAAAAAAAAAGACACGTCGCTTTTATAAAAAGTGAAAACAATTTTAAAGGAAAAAAATATTTTTCATATAATAAAAAACAAACAAAAAAAAATACATTCAAGAGAAGAGAGTATATGTTCTTAGGATAAATTTGTATTTGTCGATGTTTAACAATTTCTCGTAGTGATTAAAAATTATATTTAGAATGTAGAAAAAAGTACAAGTGTTCAATCAGAGGGTTCCATTTGTTTAGAGAACTATATATTAATAAGAATTCAGAAGCACCTGGTGTGGCTCTTATTACCAGCAATCAATTTTGTGATAGTTTGAAAAAAAACAAAGAGAGAGATCTGAAATAACTTGAGCGATTGATATCCCAATGAACAAAAAAAAAAAAAATAAAAGTGAAAAATCAATAAAGTTTACATTGCGTAATTACAGGAAAATCATCTAGGTATTATATAAAATATTTACTAGCGTATAATAAACAATACGAAAATTGTGTTGTCCCCTGGTTTGTATCGTGTAGACACGCATTTATTAATAAATCGAAAAATAATTCAATAATTTCATGTTCGCTTCGTGAATATTTCCTTATATACATATAATTGTTTATAGATTAATTGTATATATTAATTAATATTCCCAATGCAATATTAATTGCAAGTATTAGTTGACAGATTTGAAATTACCCGCATTTTTACATGGCAACATAAACAAGTCAAAAGCAAAATAAATTAAAAAATAAACTGAAAATTTTAAAGTTAATTAATTTACATAACAATTTATAAATTTTGTAATGGAATGTTTCCTTAAAATTTTTATTAATTCTGGTGAACATTTTATAATTATTTAATTTTTTTGCTGAAATAATTATTAATTATTTTGTTTGTAATTTGATTCACGTAGTGACATTACGGGGCAACAGCGAATCGGAAATGCGACAGTGGACATTTTCTAACTTGTCCAAGAAAAAGGAAGGGGGATTGTTGGGGTTATTTCACCGGTGCTTGCGCGTTCTTCTTTCTTTCCGCTGTGAGTATCCCTGGAGTAGAGATCGTCAATCAACGAGGCGTTAACGGGCGTCGGTCACGTTTTCGTTCGTTGAAAACGAATTCTCGTTAACAAGACTGAGAAAACAGAGGAAAATATGTCGGACGATACGAAAAATCCAGATGTACTGAAGCCTAAAATTGAGAATAATGATAATTCTAACCAAGGAGGTGGAGGCGGCGGCGGTGGACCACCAGGACGTGGTGGCCGAGGTGGAAGAAGAGGAATTGGCAACAGTAGATTTTCCGGTGGACGCGGAGGTGGAATGGGTGGCATGGGAGGCAGAAACATGGATGGAAATGTAAGATTTTTATTTTCTAACCTTAAATTCAACACGTTTTTGAAAATTCTAATTTTTCTGTACTTATCACTTTATTATAATATTTTTATTTAACTTTATGCTGTTAAAACAATCAATTTTTGCATTTCAAAAAAAAAAAATTCACGAAATGAAAGTGAATTAAATTTTAACAAAATTGTGAATTAGTCATTCTAAATTTTTAGCACGTTCTGTTGATTTCTTTTTCACTTTCATTTAATTCTAATTGAAACTGCCGAAGTATTTGCATAACATAATACAAAGCTTTCCTAAGAAGAAGCAATTTGATTAAATTTTGTTTCATTCATGTAAATTGAGTAAATAGTTAAAGAGAAAACCCCGATGCCACGCTTGCGTGATTTTTATTATAATCAGCAAGTGCCATAAAAATGAAAATTTAACGGGGAAGAGAAAAGTAAATCCAGCTAGGAAGCATGGTAGATTATTATATCTCACTATGTGCCGAAAAGTAATGGATACAATTTAAATTATAAATAATTTTTTATCGTTTTGTGAATACTTTGTAAAATTTAATCTTGATTTATAATGTAATTATTTTAATTTTGTCATTAATAGATGAAAATGAGTGAATCCATGATGGATCACGATAATGAAGGAATGGATAGAGGTAATCAAATGGGTGGAATGGGAGGAGGAATGGGCCGTGGAGGCGGTATGCGAGGAAGAGGACGCGGTGGCGGTGGTATTGGTGGTCCTGGAAGAGGAATGGGAAACATGATGTCACAGGATGTAAGTTTTTTTTTCTCAAAAAACCAAAATGGTATTTAAATTCGCAAATAGAATTGTTTTTGCTTACGAAGAAAATTTTTCCAGGATCGTTTATTAGAACGAGTGATGAGTATAAGTGGTCCCACACACGAATTACCACCCCAGGATTGTACAGAAAAGAAATTCAATGGTCGAAATCGGTTATACATTGGTAATTTAACCAATGACGTTACTGAAGAAGAAATGAAGGAAATGTTCGCTCCTCATGGCGAAGTTTCGGAAATTTTTATTAACAAGGAGAAAAACTTCGCCTTTTTAAAAATGGTAATACTGCTATGTTTAATTTATATAATTTATGTTTCATTTAATTGCTTATCCAATGATTAAAATAATTACCGTTTGATTATCACGTGATAATACTTATTTGGCTGCATTTTTAATGTAAATGAGGATAAAATTAAATTCATGGTAAATAGATACTATGCCTGTGGGTTTTGTATGTTAACTAAGATTTTAAATTTCAGGATTATCGATTAAATGCGGAAAAAGCCAAACACGAATTAGATGGCAGTCAGAGGAAGGGACGCGCCCTTAAGGTCCGTTTTGCCCCCAGTTCTAGTGCTGTTAAAGTGAAAAATCTAACATCCTGGGTGTCCAATGAATTATTGGAGAAGGCATTCAGTGTTTTTGGTGATCTTGAGCGTGCTATTGTCATTGTTGACGAGAGGGGAAAATCAACTGGCGAGGGAATCGTTGAATTTTGCCGAAAACAGAGTGCTCAAACGGCTCTGAGAAAATGCAATGATGGATGCTACTTTTTAACTGCGTAAGCATTTATTATAATTTTTACTGTGAAAAAAATTTATTTTAATCCCCAATGCCACGCTTGCGAGATTTTTATTATAATCAGCAAGTGCCATAGAAAATACTATTTTAGGGGAAGAGAAAAGTTAGCCCAGCTAGGAAGCATGATAGGTTTTTTATTTGCCTAATCATGTGCCGAAAAGTAAAGGGTACAAACATATAGTAAATATGTAATTTACTTCTGATCAGTAATTTATAATTCATAATTGAAAATTTAGATCTAAATGAGTCAATTATTTTAGATCATTGCGTCCAGTTGTCGTGGAACCTTTCGAGCAACAGGACGATGTTGACGGTTATCCTGATAAAAATTTGCCAAAGAAAAATCCCGAGTTTTATAAAGCGCGCGAAGCTGGACCTCGTTTTGCGCAAATTGGTAGCTTCGAACACGAATACGGAACAAAATGGAAGCAATTACATGAACTCTGCAAGCAGAAAGAGGTTGCTTTAAAACGTGAAATGGTCATGGAGGAAGAAAAACTTGAGGCGCAAATGGAATACGCGCGATATGAACACGAGACTGAAATGTTGCGAGAACGTTAGTATTTTATAGTTAATGAATCTTTTAGTCTAAATTTTTATACTGTTTGCATTTTTATTAAATTAGTCATTTCATTTGTTTAAAATAATTTTTTTTTAATTCTAGAATTAAGATTGCGAGAAGCTGATCGCGATAGACAAAAGCGTGAATACGAAATGAAGGAACGACAAGTCGAAGAAGTTCGTACACGCGAAGAGGAACAACGACGGCGTCAACAAGAAGAAATGACAACTCGTATCAGGAGACAAGAGGAGGAACTTCATAGAAGACAACAGGAAAATAATTTGTTTATGCAAGTGAGTTCACTGTTTGATTTCTAAAGAAAATACTATTTCTACAAATTTTTGTTATGAAAAGAAAAGAAGAAAATTAACTGGAACTTTTTTTCACAAAAAGGAACAAGCAATGAGAGGTGGCAGTGGTGGAGCAGGGGGAGGAGTAAAAAATTACGATTCAATTGGAAACAACGATCGTGAAGGTTTTGGAACATCTGATGGTGAGTAATGCAAATATACATATAACATGTTTTTAAAAATAATTTTATGGTTTCATAATGAAATATTTATTTTTGTTTCAGGTGGAAACAACATGCCAATGGTAATGTACCCCCCTTGAATTTAATTTTTATCCTAAAGACAGTGAATTGACATATTCACTCTTTTTTAAATAATTATATCTCATTTGAGCTTTCATGTCTTATAAGACTAGTAAAGCTTTCTTTTTTTTATTCAATTTTTTCTAGATATTTAATGTTAATCAGGGTGTCTAACAATCAAGAAATAGTCCAGGTTAAAGAAGTAATGAATTTTTTTTTTTTAAATAATAGAATTTCAATTTACTATTACAACATAAAATTTTTTTCATTTTCCTCTAGGAAATTTTATTTAATTGAACATTTAAAAAGTTAAGGCATTTAATTTTCGTTAGACACCCTGTTAACGAAAAGAAACGAAAATCAACGTGAAAAATGGACAAAAAATTATTTACAAGCATGGAAGTTAATATTAACAGAGATCTGATGTCTGCAAAAAAATTTTTTTGTTCTCTTTTTGAAAAATTTATAGACGTTTAGATTTAGATTATATACCACTACTTTGAAAATTTTGTTTATAAGTTATATTAACACATGGAGGCGTCATAGAGTGATCTTACTTCTTCAATCCGGTATTACACCTTTAACAACTTATTTCAAATTTTTTTTTAAATCTTAGAAATTAACTAAAACTTTTGCCTCGGCAAATAAATTAAACTGAGAAATACTAGTTTTGGTTTGCAGTGTTAAACCAAATACTGATTGTTTTATTAGAAGGGGCAGTAAAATATAAAAAATAATGAAAATTCGTGAATAAAGGTTGAGGAATTTACCGAAAAATTCTTTGGGAAGGAATATCCTCGATGAAATTTTATAAAAATATATACAAACTGCGAATTTGCTTTCGAAAGAAAGAATTAACTGACTGCTTTTTGTTGACTTTTATAGTTGACTACAAGTTTTAGTCACCAAATTAACTAACATGAATATATTTATTCACTTGAAATTGAAAACTTACAAGAAATGTCAATGCGATATTTTATAACTGAGTTGAATTTTACATTAAAAATCAACTCTTCAAATGAAAATTATTTAGCAGATGGATAAAACAGCGTATTCTGAAAACTATGGCTAGGGAAAAAAATCAATATAGCTTTATACATCTTTCAGACCTGTTTTCATTCCATGAAGTTGACACTTCATAAAATTTACATACTTCTATTATGGAAAATAATATTTTCCCTTCATCATTCTGTGAAATTTTAAAGACCTTTTTGACCTCTCCATGTGCTTTGCAGACAGATGACTCTGACTTCTATTCTATTTTTGCTATTAAAATAATTTACATTTTGATATAATTAACACAAGCTACGGAACTGCTAATTATAATTTTACAACAGATTTCAAGTTTTTCTCTTAAGATTCTATTTTTCAATATTTAAATTAAAAAAAATTTATTTTTATACAATAATGGTAAATTAAAAATAATAGAAACATAAAAAAAGTACTGTTTCGTAGCTTTGTGAAAGACCAAGAAATGCCCAAATGCTATTTTTGTTCCTTGACAATGAAAAATTCCGCCTGAACATTTAATTAATATTTATAGGAAATTAAATACCAGTAATATTCTGAAAAGTACGGTTTAAGTTAATTTAAGATTTCTAATTAGAAAAATAATGGTGCAAGTTTTTTTTTTATGAAATACTACCAATCATAACAGTTTAAGATTATTTTCATCGTCAATTAAAAATATTATTTGCCGATTAAAAGAAATCTTCAACTATTAATCCTTTTACTATCTAAAAAAAACATTAACCATGAAATAAAAAAATTAGCTAATTCAAAAATGAGAAAATTAATTCTGGAAATGGAATATTTGGGTTTTTGGGGGAGAAATATTGACTTCTACATAATTTTTGAACAAATTCAGAAAAAATTTTATACAAAAACTATTGTTTAACAATAGATGTATGTATAAAATTTAAAGAAATCGATCTTTCATGGTACCAGAAAGATTGATTCGTTTTCTGTTTATTTCAATAACACGAAATTGACTGTCGCATTAAATTAAATTATAAACCTTTTTATCATATAAAAAGGAATAAATTAAATTAACAGGGAAATTTTAAAAAATGCAAATAAGTTGCACTTGAAAAATATTAGATTATTAAAATATTTTTGGGACTTGGGGAAGGGGAATTATAATATGCATTTTGACTCAATTATTTTAATTTCTATTAAATATTAATCCTTATGAAGGATTTTTATAACTTGAATCTTGATCAGAACGATTATTCTGATTTCACTTGCAGAGAATATTAATTTACTACATAATCTTTCTAGATTTAAGTGTTAAATTTTCTCTGGAAATTAAATTTATAGTTTTAAGATTTATTCATGTCTATAAATTTCATTTATAGACGATAGGAATTAATTATCCTTAAATTTAATTTATATGGACTATTAATAGATTTATCATTTATAGATTAGTAATCTCTGAATTTAATTTAGAGATTTATTTAGGTGATAAAATTATATGGATAATCAATAATAGAACATATTAAATATTTACACGAGCATTATATAAATTGCCCACCTTGCACTCGAACGTCCCATGAAAAATAAATCCACCCAGAATTATTTTTTGAATGACACACCTGCCATATATTATTAAATCACCCAAAAGAAATCTTAAACCACAAGAATTGAGAAGTTCAATATCACTTCTCCTTGTCTTAAACCAAGCGTCGGAAATAATTACTAACACCGTCTATTACAATTAACTGTTAATTTATTTATAAATTAATCTGATGCTAAAACGGTTCTTTGAAATGTAGTTAAATTCTTTTTACTTTTTCGGTAATGACATTTTTTATTTTTCCAAATTTTCTATT
>JUFY01022756.1:0-12474 GCA_001855655.1 Leptopilina clavipes | reverse complement strand
ATTTATTAGGTATTATAAGGTACTATTAGTTACTAACTAATAAAAGTCTTCCTTTTATTTACTAACTTCAAATTAATATTAGTACCTAATATTGACTTAAAATTTTACTATAATGTACTATTAGGTACTATTATTTACTACATTTTAGTTAATATTCGGTCACTATTAGTCACTATGAGTTTCTGTTTTTTACAATTAGGTATTATTAAGTATTATTAGGTGCAAATAGTTACTAATAAGTACGATCAGGTACTATAAGTTATTTTTAGGTACTATTAGTTACTATTAGGTACTATTAGGTACTATTAGTTACTATTAGGTACTATTAGTTACTATTAGGTACTATTAGTTACTATTAGGTATTATTAGGTGCAAATAGTTACTACTAGGTACTATTAGTTAGAAAACTTAAGTTAATATTAGTAGCTATTGTTTGTCACTATTACTTGCTATTAGATTCTATTTTGTACTTTTAGGTACTTTAGGTGTTAATAGTTACTAATATTTACTATTAATTACTATTAGGTACTATTATTAAGTATTAGGTACTAAATTAGTTACAAACTAAGTTACACTTAGTTACTATTAGGTAACTATTAGGTTACTATTAGGTACTATAATTTATTATTGGGTAGCATTAGGTAGTATAAAGTACTATTAGTTACTATTTTGTACTATTAAGTACAAAAATTTACTATTTATGAGGTATTATAAGGTACTATTAGTTATTAACTAATAAAAGTCTTCCTTTTATTTACTAACTTAAAATTAATAGTAGTACCTAATATTAACTTAAAATTTTACTATAAAGTACTATTAGGTACTAGTATTTACTACATTTTAGTTAATATTCGGTCACTTTTAGTCACTATGAGTTTCTATTTTTTACTATTAGGTTCTATTAAGTATTATTAGCTGCAAATAGTTACTAATAAGTACGATCAGGTACTATAAGTTATTTCTAGGTACTATTAGTTACTATTAGATACTATTAGTTACTATTAGGTACTATTAGTTACTATTAGGTACTATTAGGTACTATTAGTTACTATTAGGTACTATTAGTTACTATCAGTTACTATTAGGTACTACTATTTACTGTTAGGTACTATTAGTTACTGTTAATTGTTATTAGTTACTTTTATTTGCTATTAGTTACTATTATTCACTATTAGGTACCACTTGATTGTGTTTGGTACTATTAGGTTCTATTAGGTACTATTAGATAATATCAGGAACCATTGATTATTTACGTTTATTCACTTTCAGTGAATAAATACTGCAATGTAACATTTGGTAGTACAGTTTTTTAATAGTGGTTACTATTACTAAACTGCAATTACAGTCAACACTATTAAATTTTGTGTCGGAACTGCTTTTTTCTATCGAGACGTGTAATAGTTTAAATAATTTCTTTCACTGGCAAATAGCAGTTAAATTGAATAAAAAATTTGTCAAATTGAATTCAAAATTCACTTATCACGTTTCTTTTTCTTTTTTTTGCGAATAGGATATTGTGTGGACGATAAATGTTGTTCCAACGCTCTGATAATTCTTTCCAGTCATTGAAAGATGATGCAGAATATCGTACCGTTAGAAATTGATTTCACAGAAGATTCGCGCAGAACAACGTGACTCTGTGTTTTACATATTATAGAGGTTTAAAATACATTTGAGACATCGCATCGTGAAATAAGACAAAGTGGGTCACTTGACAATTGTTTAATTGTTCGATTCCCTTTCCGCATTCACCAAACGGGGAGAGGATATCGATATCCACGCACGATTTGTGCCAGTTTTTTTTTTTGTTTTTAACTTAATTCACGTCTCATGTTTATATCTATCATTCCATTGGGAAGAAAGACAGACAATAACTAAAAACTCTGGCCCAATCCAGGGCCAGGTGCTCCGAATCTGGGTGAAACAGGCCTAAAAACGATCGCCGTGTTTCAACCAGGTCGGAGTGAATTTTTTCACGGGAAGTTAAATTTGATACTATGGCGCCAATCTCGAAACTGACTAGGGCCTGGCCTGGTTACCTAGATACAAACCTGGGCCAGACCGGGCTTGGGCTGAAAGAAGGCTCTGACCTGGGTTCTGTCCGGGTTCCCTGTTTCAACCAGATTTGGCCCTGACAAGCGCGAGATTAATATTTTTCCACATCGTGCAGAAATTCACCAACCTGGCCCCGACCTGGTTGAAACATGGCGACTAACCTGGCTCCGCTCTGGCCGCCCTTGTCCAGACCGGAACCGGATCTGCTCTTCGTCTTTGGGCTCTAAACAGTTTTTAGTGTTTCACCCAAATTTGGGGCTGCCTGACCTGGCCCTGGCCAGAGCCTGGTCAAAATTTTTGCAACTGGCAGACTGGACACGACTCCAGTTGTGTCCTGGCCTGGACAAGGAATGCCAGGCCGGGGCCCGGTCAGTCGCCATGTTTCAACCAGGTTAGCGCCAGATCAGTGAATTTCTTTTCACGGTTCTTGTAGAAATACCCGAACCTAGTTCGAAACCTGGAACGAAACTCACTTCCCGATTTGGGCCCCATTAGGGCTGAAACAGGGCTTTGTCCCACGTTCCCTACAAGGACCCGATCAAAATTGCTACACTGGTAGTAAATCAAAAGTCAAAATTAATATACTGATTTTTATACTCCACTTTCTCGTTGATGATGAATGGTAATTTTTCACATACACGAAATTCATTATTATTAATCATTCAGTCGAATATGGTGCAAAAAAAGAATGTGATTTATTGTTTCGTTATAATCAAGAAACAATTAATCATTCTATCGTCTTGGATGCTCTCGTACGTGTCACGTGCACGTGCACACGCAGTACAGGTGAATTGTCCTCGTCGTGGTCGTATTATAAAATAAATATGCGGGAACGCGTGAAACACGTGAGAACGAGACGCAAAAGGTTGGCACGATCGCGCACTTATACAGCATCTCGACTAAATACAAATACTAAATCTCCATTCTTGGATTCTTCCTATTATACTTTATTCATCGTATTGCCTTTTTTTATCTCACTTCTCATTTTAAATTCATTCCGGTGCTACAAATCGACTGATCCACACAACATTTCAATGTATATCGTTTCTTATCTGACTTTTCCCTGATTTCCTGATAGATTTTTTTTTTGTCTTTTTCATTGACTTTGTTATAAAAAAAGAAGCTTAAAAAGGTATCAGTAGTAAAAGTTAATGATAATAGTCGGACAAAACGTTACCAAATTCTTCAAACTGTAATCAGTAGAATAAGTCAAATTTTGGTCAGACGAAATATTTTCGAATTTTTGTAATTTTAGTCAATTTTGGCCAGACAAAACTATTTCGAAATTTTGAAGTTTACTTTAAGTAGTATTAGTCAATTTTGGTCAGACAAAACTATTTCGAAATTTTGAAGTTTACTTTAAGTAGTATAAGTCAATTTTGGCCAGACGGAATTTTTTTGAATTATTGTAATTTATTTTCAGTAGGTTGAGTCAATTTTGGTCAGACGAATTTCTGTTAAATTCTTTTATTTCACTGTTAGTAGTATGAGTCAATTTTGGTCAGACAAAACTGTTCCGAAATTTTGCAGTTTACTCTAAGTAGTATAAGTCAATTTTGGTCAGACGAAATTTTTATCAGACAAAATAATACCCTTTGGAATTTTTATAATTTAGTTTCAGTAGTATGAGTCAATTTTGTAGTCAGCCAAAACACTGCAAAATTCTAAATTACTTTATTGTATTTGTAGTAAAAATCAATTTCAGTCAGGCAAAACAATTCTAAATTCTTGAAATATAATCGCAGTAGTATAAGTCAATTTTTAGTCAGGCAGTACAATCAAAATTTTTGTAATTTACTGCCAGTAGTAAGAGTTAATTTCAGTCAGACAAAATACTTCCAATTTCTTGAAATTTAATTACAAGTAGAAAAAGTCAAATTTTAGTCAGACAAACCATCTCCAAATCTTGTTATTTACTGTCAGTAGAAAAATTTAATTTTAGTCAGACAAAATACTTCTGAAATATTTATTTCAATATTTACTATTATTATATTTATTGTAAGAATGTATTTATTGAAATTATATTTATTGTAATTTTTAATTCTTACAATTATTGATTTTATATTTATTTTGACAACAGTAATTAAAATTATACTTATAATTATTAATTATATTTATAATTATTAATTATATTAATTATTATTATCATGATTATTATAATTATAATTACTGTTATTGAAATAAATATATTTACAATTTTATAAATAAAATTTTAATGTTACGTAAAATTAAAAATCGCTTTAAAAAGTTTTTGTTTATTATTATTATTTTTTTTTTTACAGAAAAAGAAAAAGAAATAATAACTTCTGAAACACTAAAATTGCCGCTGTATTTATTGTTCAGTGACAGAATTATTGTTCACCCCCTCTAATTTCTGAAACCTCATTTCGACACTTGTTTTTTTTTTTTTTTTTTTTATTACCGAAATCTCTCCTGATTCTTTTTCCAAGAAGTGACAATGTCAAATTCTAACAAGTCTTTTTTCGGAATCCTTATAATGATAATAATTTTACGCTGTCCTCAATGACCTCTCTCAGGTTTTGAACCAAATGGAAAAAAAAATCACGAAAGGAAAGGAAAACGATTTTATTTTTTAAAAAAAGTTGAAAAAAAATAATGACAGAAGAGCCTTGAGCAAATCTGGTTGCTTATGCGCATTTTCTTGCAACGCATTCCACACTTATTTAGCAGGCTTTTACAAATCAAATGTCCAATCGCAATCAATGATCACAATCTTAGACTTGTACATATATAAATAACTATTTTTTTTCTCACGCTTAAAAGTATTTCACTGCATAAAAAATATCAAATTAAAAAATTCGAATTATTCAATAACTAAATTTTTAAGTATAATAATTATTTTATAACTATGTTATCAATTATAATAATTATTTAATAACTATATTATTAATTATAATTATTATTTAATATTATTAACTATAACTATAACTATAACTATATTATCAATTATAATAATTATTTAATAACTATATTATTAATTATAATAATTATTGTAGGTCAAGAGGTAAACAAAACATAAAAATTTCGGTCAATAGGCGAACATAAATTTTTAAAATTAGTTCAATAGACAAACATAACCCAAAAGAATAAGGTCAATAGTCACAAGTCAATAGGTCAATAATAGGTCAATGATAAGACCAATAATATCCGGTCATCAGGCAAATATTACGTTTAAAAAACAGGTCAATAGTCACAGGTCAAGAGACGAATATAAACTCCCTAAAATTCGTCCAAGAAAGAAACATAACCCAAAAGAATAAGGTCAATAGTCAGAAGTCAATAGGTCAATAATAGGTCAATGATAAGACCCATAATATCAGGTCATCAGGCAAATATTACGTTTAAAAAACAGGTCAATAGTCACAGGTCAAGAGACGAATATAAACTCCCTAAAATTCGTCCAAGAAAGAAACATAACCCAAAAGAATAAGGTCAATAGTCAGAAGTCAATAGGTCAATAATAGGTCAATGATAAGACCCATAATATCAGGTCATCAGGCAAATATTACGTTTAAAAAACAGGTCAATAATCACAGGTCAAGAGACGAATATAAACTCCCTAAAATTCGTCCAATAAAGAAACATAATTCCAAAAAATAAGGTCAATAGTCACAATTCAAGAGGTCAATAATAAAGCCAGTAATATCAGGTCATCAGGCAAATATTACGTTTAAAAAACAGGTCAATAGTCACAGGTCAAGAGACGAATATAAACTCCCTAAATTTGGTCCAATAAAGAAACATAACCCCAAAAAATAAGGTCAATAGTCACAATTCAAGAGGTCAATAATAGGTCAAATAATAGGTCAAATAATAGGTCAAATAATAGGTCAATAATAAGGCCACGAATATCAAGTCAGCAGGAAAATATAGTCCATCGAATCATTAAAAAAATAGGTCAATAGTTACAGGTCAAGAAGCGAAAATAAATTTAAACGTTAGGTTAATAGGTAAACAAAACCTAAAAAATTAGGTCAATAGTAAAAAATCAAAAGGTCAATAATTATTTACCTGTTATTGACCAATTATTGACCTATTATAATAGGTCAATAATAAGGACAATAATAACAGGTGAACAGGAATATATAACATTAAAAAGTAGGTCCAAATCTGTAAATAAATAAAATTTATTGAAATATTTAACATTCATTTTGTAAATAAATAAATAAGTAAATTCTATTCGAAGAATTTTCAAGCTAGATCGATTATTAGATATGTATAAAGGAAGTTGGAAGTGATCGATATTCATGTTGAGAGCGAAAGTGCGCAACAATATGTCAGATTATTTCCTTTCGCGTATAATATGTTTATATAGAGAGAGAGAAAGAAAAAGCAAATATTGCTATAAGATATTATCCGATAATTTATTTTATCGAGAAATATAATTATAACATTCCGAACATGTGCCATGAGAAGGAGTAATATGTTAAAGAGGGCAAAATATGAGAAAAGATAGCATCTGCAGAAATATTGTAATTAAAGATGCTTAATGGTGTGTGGAAGTGACAAAGTAATGCGGCAATTCAGAAGCAACTTTTCCTTTCTAAAGAAGACATTAAGTGTATTTTTTTTTTTTTTTTTTATCATTATATACAAATGTTCTGCTCATTTATTGTCGTTGCGCTTAATCATTTTAAAATTGATAATAATGATACGCTAACCTCAACATTTTACTCATAGAAAGCACATAATAATTGGTTCATGTTTTCCACACTGATTAATATTGAGTGATCATTTATTATTTTGATTGGTTGTTGATTCATGATGATTGATTGGTTATTAATTAATACTTGGCCTCTGTAGTCGCTGTAATATTGATTGTGTCATTTCTTTTATTTTATATATAAAAATATTTTTAGTTAGAAAAATTAGAATTTTACTATCAAAAATTAATAATTAATTAATTAATTAATTAAAATAATAATAATAACAATAATAAATATTAATTTAATAGCAAAAAGCGAATAAAGTGACTTTCACTGTAAACAAAGTAAAATCCAAGCTACTTGAAATTTCTGCGCATTTCTGTCAATTTTTACTATTTCCAAAGTAAATTTTACTACTAAACAAACTTGAATTTTCTTTCCTGAGTAATTTTGACTATTTCTGATATAAATTACAGTAAAATTAATAAAACAGTAAAATTTATTTCATACGTAAAATATTTACTCCGAAAATAAATTTTACTACTAAATTTTTAATTCTTTTCGAACTGAATTTTACTATTTCCGAAGTAAATTTTAGTAATATTAGCAAAAAGTTTACTCTGGAAATAAATTTTTTATTATAAATTTTAAATTTTTCCAGAGTAAATTTTACTATTTCCGAAGTAAATTTTAATAAAATTAGTAAAATTTACTCCGCAAATAAATAAATATTATTATTAATTTTATTAATAAGTAAATTTTACTATTTCCAAAGTAAATTTTACTACTAAACAAACTTGAATTTTCTTTCCTGAGTTATTTTGACTATTTCTGATATAAATTGCAGTAAAATTAGTAAAATCGTAAAATTTATTTCGTACTTAAAATATTTACTCCGAAAATAAATTTTACTACTAAATAAATTTTAATTCTTCCCGAACTAAATTTTACTATTTCCGAAGTAAATTTTAGTAATATTAGCAAAGTTTACTCTAGAAATAATTTTTTTATTATAAATTTTAAATTTTTCCGGAGTAAATTTTACTATTTCCGAAGTAAATTTTAATAAAATTAGTAAAATTTACTCCGCAAATAAATTTTATAATTATCAATTTTATTAATAAGTAAATTTTACTATTTCCAAAGTAAATTTTAGTAAAATTAGTAGAATTATAACAGAAATAAATTTTACTATTACAAATTTTATTGCTAAGTAAATTTTATTATTATAAATTTTATTACTAACTAAATTTTAGTAAAATTAGTAAAATTTACTCCGGAAATAAGTTTTACTTTTTACTACTAAATAAATTTTCATTTTCTTTACAGAGTAAATTTTTCTATTTCCAAAGTAAATTTCATTAAAAAGTGATAAAAATAGTAAATTTTTTTTTGTAATTTATTTAATTTCCTTTAAATAGTTATAATTAAATTGAAAAAATTGTTTTAGTTGACCAAAGAAAGTTCCTATAATGACGTTTTACAATTGGCAGAAAACTTAAGACAAATGCCGCACGTGCGCGTTATAAGCATAGTAATGTCGAGGGCTTTCATTCACTTGGAAAATATTAAAACCAGTAATGATAGGAGAGACGCTGATTTTACAGGATATTAGAGACAGAGAGAGAGATCGTTAGCGTGAACGTCATTATTTCACGGTAAGATGCGCGTGTCAATCGTAATAACCAACTTAGACTAAATCTCCTCTCCAGTCTAGGTATATAAAACGCCAATCTAAAATCTCCAATTTTTAATAAATATATTTATAAACAACTGGAAATTTCAATAAATAATAAATAATCACCGACGATAGTCACTTTCTATACTTTGTATACTTTGTATGCTACTATTTGTTACTATTGCTTACTATTACTTACTATTAGTTTGATAATATTAGTTACTATTAGTTCTTATTAGTAATAGTAATATGAATTACTATTAGTTACTATAAATTAGCTACTACTAGTTACTATTAGTATGCTACTATTAGTTACTATTGCTTACTATTACTTACTATTAGTTTGATAATATTAGTTACTATTAGTTCTTATTAGTTTGCTAATATTAGTTACTATTAGTTCTTATTAGTTTGCTACTATTAGTTACCTAATATGAATTACTATTAGTTACTATAAATTAGCTACTATTAGTTACTATTAGTATGCTACTATTAGTTACTATTGCTTACTATTACTTACTATTAGTTTGCTAATATTAGTTACTATTAGTTCTTATTAGTAATAGTAATATGAATTACTATTAGTTACTATAAATTAGCTACTATTAGTTAATATTAGTCAGCTAAAATTCGTTACTATTAGTAAGCTACTATTAGTTACTATTACTTACTATCAATTTGCTAATATTAGTTACTATTAAAAAGCTACTATTAGTTACTGTTACTTACTATTAGTTACTATTAAAAAGCTACTATTAGTTACTGTTACTTACTATTAGTTACTATAAATTAGCTACTATTAGTTACTATTAGTATGCTACTATTAGTTACTATTACTTACAATTACTTACTATTAGTTTGCTAATATTAGTTACTATTAGTTCTTATTAGTTTGCTACTATTAGTTACCTAATATGAATTACTATTAGTTACTATAAATTAGCTACTATTAGTTACTATTAGTATGCTACTATTAGTTACTATTACTTACAATTACTTACTATTAGTTTACTAATATTAGTTACTATTAGTTCTTATTAGTTTGCTACTATTAGTTAGCTAATATAAATTACTATTAGTTACTATAGATTAGCTACTATTAGTTAATATTAGTCAGCTAGTATTCGTTACTATTAGTAAGCTACTATTAGTTACTATTACTTACTATCAATTTGCTAATATTAGTTACTATTAAAAAGCTACTATTAGTTACTGTTACTTACTATTACTTACTATTACTTACTATTAGTTTGCTAATATTAGTTAATATTAGTTATTATTAGTTTGCTACTATTAGTTAGCTAATTTTAATTACTATTATTTACTATAAATTAGTTACTATTAGTTACTATTTATTAACTTTCACTAATAAGTAAAATTAGTAATTTGGCTATTTGTTTACTAATTCCTGAACTACAAAATTAGCCAAGATTATACTAACAATTAATAACAAATTTTAGCAACAGAATTCAAATTTAGAGAGCATGTTACAAAAGTACGATAAGAAATTCGAATAAAATTATCACTAATATTTGGTAAATATTAACCATTTTATTATTGGTTGCAAATTATTATTTGGATATGAAAAGTGTGAAATTATATAAACTTTATAAAACAAGATCGAAATGATTAATACGTATAGTCGCATTTTTTTTTTTTTTTTTAATGTATATAATATTATAAAAGAGAAAACTGTTCGACATGATAATTTTTTTTTCTTTTTTTTTCCATTGATGATCGAGTAACCGAAATTCTGATCAGTATATAATGTACTTTATGTATGAAAAGAAGCCCGTAGGTTCTTTGCTCTCGATCTGCGGCCTACACGCTTATGTCTTATCCGATATATAGAAAGAAACCGCTTTTAATCGCGATTTCAGTTCCCTAAAGGAAAGTATGTTGCATCAAAAATGCATTTTCTTTTTCCACACCGCAATTTTCTAATCATTGAATAATTTATTTATCCTTTTCTCATAACTATCGCGATACCTATATATATATAATATTATTTAAAGTATGTTCTCTAAACAAGAGTTATTATAAATAATACGAAAGAAACAAATTAAATATTAATAATACATTATATTTCTATTAATAAACAATATAATTATTTATAAATAAGAATATTTACCATAATATTTTAATGACATTTTTAAGTGTGAGATTTTAAGTGAGATGTTAAGTAAAAATTTTTAATAAAATTTTAATTAATAATATTTTAGTAGTAAACTATTAGTTACTAATAGTAAGTAATAGTAACTAATAGTAAAATTAATCAATATAAAATTAATAAAATAATTAGTAAAAAATAACCAATTTACTAATTTTAATTAGTTACTAATAGTAAGTAATAGAAACTAATAGTTAGTAAAAGTAATCAATAAAAAATTAATAAAACAATTAGTAAAAAATAATCAATTTCCTAATTTTAATTAGTAACTAATAGTTAGTAAAATTAATCAATAAAATAATTATTAAAAAGTAACCAATTTACTAATTTTACTCATTAGTGGAAAGTAAAAAATTTACTAACTGATTATTAAAAAAAATGATTAATTCATTAATTTTACTAAGTAGTAAAAAATAACTAATATTAGCAACAAAATAAATAATTTGTACTCTCTAAATGTGAATTAGTAAGAATTTTAACTAATTTGAATTAGTGACTCACTTTTTGCTTTTGAATTAGTTAAAATTTACTAATAAATTAGTAGAAAAAATTTTTTTTTACTATTTATTAGTAAAATTTAACTAATTCGAAAGCAAAAAGTGAGTCACTAATTCAAATTAGTTAAAATTTTTACTAATTCAAATTTAGAGAGTACCAATAAATAATTTAAAAAATAGTCAAATTTAACTAATTGAATGAATTCCTGGAAATTGTAATTATTTTGACTAAAAACTTAAAATGAATAATTAACTTATAATTTAGTCCTGTGTTGAATAATTTAAATTTACATAGTTGTATTTGAAAAAGACTACACACAGAGGTTAGTTTCGAGAAAATTGTGAGCAAATCTTTTTCTAGAATAGATTCTTTTGGACTTAGCCATTATATTATTATAGTCTTGATAGTATTGTTGCGCATGAAGTAATGCTTATGCAAATTAGCGCACAGGAACCATTTTAGAGTCATAACGCCTTTTATAGGTAGAAACACGTTTCCTGACCGGTAACAGATCGAGTAGCGATGTTGACGACAAGAGAGGCAATCCTTTAGGCTTTTATCGTTTCCAAGAAGGTTTAGTCTGGCCCTTGAGAAAAAAAAACACACACACTCACACAAGAAACACAGGTACTCTCCCCTCTCCCCTCTTCTTTTAAATTCATCGCTCGTACATTTACGACTCCGATAAAATCAGATACAATTTAGCATAAAATTTTATTTTCCATTTTTATCAAAAAGAAAAAAAAATTGATAACATTAAAAATTTTTAATTTCGAATAGGAAATTTTTGCTTTTTTCTTTTTTTTATAGAAAAAATAAAATAAGAAACTTTGTTGCGAAAAAAATGAAGAAAATGACAAATTGTATTTGAAAGAAGGAGATTTTAAACGAGAGGTGATAATTTGTTTTTATTTTCTTTACATTAAATATATATATATGTGTGAAATAATTATGTGAAAAATAAGGGAACCTTTTGAACTGTGGCCTTCAAATAATGATTTACGGGGAAAAATAAAATTTCAATACGAACCTTGTTGTTGGTCCTTCCAAAGTGTTCCAAGTGGTCACCATAAATTTATTTTATGGACAAACCATATTTCATGGACATACAGTTACATATCTCATATACATATATATTAATACTACTGAGGTTCAAGTTTAGTTCTATATTTTCTTTTTTTTTTTTTGCCAAGTTCACCACAAAATCTCGTCAATTTAACTTCAACTGAATTGACTTTTATTATTTCTATTCTGAAATGTGCTTTCGTGCACCCAGAAAATTTTTTTTTACAATTTTCCTCTTATTTAATTTATAATAATAAAATAATGCAACAAAATGAAAAAAATTTTGTAAGTATTAATAATAATATCTATTATTAATAATAATAATAATTATTATAATAATT
>JUFY01022755.1:0-13672 GCA_001855655.1 Leptopilina clavipes | reverse complement strand
TAATTCGTCTCCCCATGAAACCTAATTCCTTCTAATTCGTTCTCCCGAAACCTAATTCCTTCTAATTCGTCTCCCCATGAAACCTAATTCCTTCTAATTCGTCTCCCCATGAAACCTAATTCCTTCTAATTCATGGCCCCATGAATTAGAAGGAATTAGGTTTCATGGGGAGACGAATTAGAAGGAATTAGGTTTCATGGGGAGACGAATTAGAAGGAATTAGGTTTCGGGAGAACGAATTAGAAGGAATTAGGTTTCATAAGGAGACGAATTAGAAGGAATTAGGTTTCATGGGGAGACGAATTAGAAGGAATTAGGTTTCATAAGGAGACGAATTAGAAGGAATTAGGTTTCATAAGGAGACGAATTAGAAGGAATTAGGTTTCATGGGGAGGTTTCATGGGGAGACGAATTAGAAGGAATTAGGTTTTATGAGGGAACGGATTAGAAGGAATTATGATTAAGAAGGGAATTAATTAGAACGAATTAAAAGGAATTATAATTCAGGAGGATAGGAATTAGATCTCATGTAAGAAGGAATTAGGACTAATTAGATGGAATTAGAGCAAATGAATACGACAAAGTAGAAGATATTAGAATTTTGGAGAGAAAGTTTTAGGAGGAATTAGAACTAAGCAGAGGAAGAATAAGAACTGAGCAGAGATGGAATTTAGAACGAATTAGACCAAAGTATAGAAGAAATTAGAAAGAATCAGAGAAGGAATTTAAGGGTTTTAAGTAATTATAACGAATTAGAAGTATTAGTAATGTTGGTATCTATGATTCTAAGGTAGGGATCTTCATTACCGACAGTTGGTCTCTTTCATCTATAATCTGCTCTAACCCCTTCCTTATTTTTTACCCAACTCTATTTTCTGTCTCTTCTCACTTGTTCTCATTCCTTTCCTGTTCCTTTACACCTAATTTTTCCTCCTCCCTGTCTAACCCTTTCCCTCTTCTAACCGAATTCTTCAATCTTCTCCCTGGAGTCAACTATGTCCTGAAAAAGAAAATTACATTTATAATATTAACGTCAGAATGACTTTCATAATTAATAAGGGAACTTTTTTATTTTAAATAATTCTAAATGTCAATGTTGTTGCCATGTCAAAAGTCGTGGCCGTTTTTCCATTGCAGCTCAATAAAAAAATCACAACTACTTGGACATGGTCTTAATAAGGTTTCAAGATAAGAGAGCCTTTCTCAACTGAGGAAACCGAAGAATTCAAGACAAAAGACTAAACCAGGGGAGGATAGGTAAAATAGATAAAAAAATATGTAATAAATTTTATAACATTCATTTAAAAATTATAGAATAAAAGAGATTATTTAAAAGTACTTCTAACTTTCTTTATTTCTCCTGAATTATTGACTCCTAATAAATCAATTGGATATGTAAAATATTTAATTGAGCTTAAAATTTGTAAACATTTTAAGGCTTTTTTTTACTTATGCGACCTGACTAAACTAATATAGAGTATTTAAAAGTGACCTCATCGTGCTTACCAGGTGGTAATTTGGCGACGATATTCGTTTTATCGTTATGTGGTATATCTATATATACGTCGGTAAAATAAATATCTGCGCTCAATTACCACAGTCTGGTGAGTAAATGACGTCACATTTAAATACATATTCTATTTACCGTTGATAAGATTGATATCTATACCCAAAAAAATATTTCTTTGAATTAAAATCATTTTCTTCAAATCAAAGAAATGTATGAATTGTTACATGGTTAAATGAAAATTTATTACTTAACTTTTAAAACTTAAAATAAAATATTTTTCTGGGTGTATAGGAAAGTAATAAAGAAAATGAAAATTTCAGTAATTCGTGGGACTTACTTTTTTTTCCCCTGAAAGTGTGTTGCAATGAAGAAGAAGATGAATGATGATTCGCAAATTTCCGGTCAAGTTCGATGCCTTGTGACGTCATGTTTTCCTTCCTCCCTCCCAATTCTTGCAGGTACATGTGACGTCACTGCAGGAGAAATTTTAATTAGAGAAGAGACAACAATAGAAAATGTAGAAATATTAATCATAAGATTTAAATTACTCTATAGAATTATTGTGGTTTATTATTATTTACTCACATTGTTAATAATATACTAATTGGTCTTGCCCTATTACAGATTCTATTGTATAATTAATAGTACAAGTCTGAACCTGTCTAAGCCGGAATTTTCCAAGGTTAACTTATATTTCAAAATAATTGAAATAAATAAAAGGTGTTTACTCTTTTATTTAATTCATTTATTTTTAAATATTATTATACTATATAACCGTGAAAATTTTGAGAATTAAATTAAAAAATTTTTATTGTTTTTTTTACTATTCATTTGATTGGTATTATAATTATATTATTATAAAATAATTATAAAATTGAATGAATAAATTTCAACTAATTTTTGCATAATAAGAAGGAAATTTCAAACCTAAGGGAGAAAGTGGTTTCTCCAACTCTAGGTAGTAAAGCAACTTATTTTGACCCTAGGGAATAAAGTGACTATGTTAACACTAGGGAGTGGTGTTTAAATTAAATTTTGTAATTAAATTCCTATCGGTCTGAATATATGCCTTAGTGGACCTTCTTTTTTTATTTTTTCACATCTTATCTCACTATTGTTTTTTAATTCTTATTTTAATTTTTTTTATATTTCTATATTTTACTTCGAAACAAAAAAGGAGTAAATAAACACTTTTTAATTGAACAAATTCAATTAAAATTTTTTCACTTCTACCTTTTTTTTTATATTTTTTTATTCTTTTATTTTCTTTTTTGTTTTTTTCCCCCTTCTCGATTTACACTTTTTCCCCTTCCTACAATTATTATCTATTTTTGGTATTATGCGTAAAAAAAAACTGTACGTAGACGTACAAATGTCAGGTGAAAGAAAATATTTATTACAGAAAGTGATATGTTCGTGCTTTTTTTTATGCTTTACTAAAATTCGGAACAATATTTAGCTTTATTAATAATTATTTTTCTTTGTTTTTTTTTATTTGCACACATAACTCTCGAAATGTCAGAACGACTTCCTGACATTTCACGTCTGCCTGCAGCTTGTTTTGCCGATTTTTTTGTTTTAACTGTGCGCGCTTTGCTCACGAAAAAATTTGACTTTTTATTTCAAATTTTTAAAAAAATATTTATATATAAAATATTTAGACGTAATAATATCAGTTTTCTTTTTTCAATTTTTAATTAAAATGTCATTACAAAAATTGTTTTTATTATTCAAGTTGCAAAGAATTGAATTAACTTTTTCTCCAGTAATAAATAGAAAAATTAATTTTTAACTAAAAATAATGTTTTTCTTTTGCTTTAAAATTTTAGCCCAAAAATTGTTGTGTATATGTTGTTTTTATTGAGTATGAAATTGTTTGTCGTTTTTGCCTTCATTTTTTTAGTAATTTTTTTTTTTTGTTTTTTATATTTGATATTTCGTTATATTTGAAATGTTTTTAAAACACTGATATTATGTCGTCTTTCAATGGATTGCAACAGAGCTGGGCACTGCCGAGGTTTTTTTCTCGTAAGTATCCCCCTCGACTTTGTACCAACAAATCAACTTTTTTTTTGAGAATTTGGATTTGAAGTTTTTTTTCTTTAATTTTCTCGAAAAAAAGAAAATTTTTTATCAAAAATACTTTCTATTCAAAAATACTTCTTTCTATCTAAAAATATTTTTCTCTTTCACAAATTTTTTTCATATTAGTCACTATCTTTATAATAATAAAATTATTTATTTCTTGTGTAAACGGGCTTTCAATTAAAAAGTGCTTACAATAAAAAATAATAATAAAATAATAATATAATATTTTATAATAATAAAATATTTCATAAAAAAGAATATTCAAATCAAATACTAAAAATAATTTTGCGAAAATTACATCAGTAAGAAATGTTTCTTATTAAATTTATAAGTTATTTGAAAAATTATTTTTTTTTAAATTCCTAACAAAACTAATTTGTTTGTTAATAAACTAAATTTAAAAAATTATTTTTCAAATAACAATAGATTAAATAATACAGTAAACAATTTAAAAATATTTTCTAAATACAAAAAAAATGTTATGTTAATTTTTTACATTTAGAAAAAATTACATTTTCAAAGAAATTAAAAAAAAAAATTTACCAACATAAAGATGAACATTACTAAAATTAAGTTTACAAAAAAAAAAATTTCCTGATTCTCAAAAAAGGAATTTGGAGGTACTTACGTTATATGAAAAAAATGTTTTCCATCAGTAGCGAGCATCGTGTTTTTGTTTTTGAAAATTTTATCCTCTCTTTTTTTTCTTTTGTTTCTTTGGAATGGATGTCCAGCTCTGGCTCATGAGAAAAAAAGAATCATGCGAGTGCTTGCTGCTTGGCTGCGCTTGTTTGATTGTTTGTTTGTTTGTGTGTATACGAAAAAAATGGGGGTCTCCCTGATTTAGGACCGGATCCATGTCGTCCGAGGGATCTGGAGGTGGCGGGGGTACAATGCGCGCTTCCCGAGGAGGTTTTGGAAGTCTTCTCCGTCGTCACACCAGTTTCAAATCACCTCAAGAGAGTCCCACACACACACTACAGCTTCTCGTACAGCAATCTCGTACAGAATCCTAGAACATCACAAAATTATTAATAAATCAGAAAATTCTACAGGTTTCTTCAATAATAACAATTTCAAATATATATATTTTCTTTTTTCAAAAAATTTTCACATTTTTTTCTCATAATTATTTTTCAACATTCAAAAATTGAAAAAAAAAAAATTTTTTTTAGGAAATTGAGAAAATTTTTGACGTTGTTTATAAATAAACATATAAGAATTTTTTTTTCGTTTATAAAGAAATAATAAAAAATTTGGAAAATAAATTATTCTGCAGTTTAAAAAAAAATGTAAAGTTTAATAACATATAAGAATTTTTTTTTCGTTTATAAAGAAATCATCAAAAATTTGGAAAATAAATTATTCTGCAGTTTAGAAAAAAAAAATGTAAAGTCTAATTAACATGAAACTGGAAAATTTTTGACAATTGTAGTGACAAATTGTATTTCAAAAATTAGAAAAGCAAAATACTCGCCCAAGACAATAATTATTTGGAATAGAGTTGAAAGAAAAAAAAAATTATTTATTAATAAAAAATTAAAGACGCGAAAATTTGAAAAAGACTTTTAGTTATTAGAAAAAATTTGAGTTTAGAAAAATTTTTTTCGGAAAATGTCAAAAAGAAATTTTCCAATAAAAATTATAGACGATGTAAAAAAAAAACTGGAAACAAAGAAGAAAATAATTGAAAAAAAAGAAATAGAGACAAAAAATAAATAGTTAATAAAAATAATTTTCATCAATTTTTCAAAAAGCAAAATAAAAAGAATAATTTTTTATACGATGAAGAATCCTGTAAGAATTGTATATTTAGTTTCCTATAATTGAAAAATTTTCAACTAATCAGTATTTTTGGCACAATTTTTTCATAATAATATCAAAGATACCTCTTTTTTTTCGTAATTTTGCACTTTTTCAGCAATTTGCGATTAATGTAATGAACAAAGTAGTGCTTATATTGAAATAACAATTTGGAAGTAACGTTTTTTTTTTTAAATAACAATCATATTATTGTAACCTCTAAACAAGCTGTCGAAAAAATTTTTTTTGAAAAACAAAAACTGAAAATTTAGTCACATATAATTTCTCGAATCTCAAATGGCAGCTTGTGAGAGGAAAATTTTCGCTATAGTCAGCTACTTAACATTTAATACATAATTAATAATAATAGTTATAAACAATGTTGATTTCATTATTAAAAATTTTTTGCGCAAATAAAATATAATGCTTTCTTACATTTTTTTTTACTAACCATATATTTATGTTATTATTTTTTCGAACCTGTGAATTTTCAGGAAGGAGTCGAGAATAACTTTTTTTCAAGTAAAAAGTTGGTCGAAAAATTTGCAATATATGTAGTCAATTTTTGATAATATTTAAATTAGTTATTATTTACTAATTATTTTACAAATTTATAATTGAAAAAATAAGATTAGTTGAAAATGATTAAAATTTTTATTCAATTTTATTTTTAGTCAAAAATTACTAAATTAGTAGCAAATCTTAATTTTCTTCTTGATTATGGAAAATTAATAAAAAAATTTGTCAGAAAAGAAAATAAAAAATTTAGTCAACTTTGACTGATTGTTTAAAAAAAACGATTAGCCAAGTTTAATTTAGTAAATTACTAAAAATTTGTTTTTGATTTTTTAAATTTTATTTTAGTCAAATTTTGACTAATTGGAAAAAAACAATTAGCCAAGTTTAAAAAATTTAGTAAATTACTAAAAAAAATTTAAGGAAAAAATTATTTTAATCATTTCTCATTAATTCAGATTTTGTAAACTTGTTTTTTTTCATCATAAAAGTCCAGATATTCTCATTGTGTGCGATTGCTGCGGAAAAAGGTAAATTATTTTTTTGTCATTTTAATGTTGCTTTTTTAGATGGAACAAGATTTACAATATATAAATATTTATGTAGAAATAGATACTAATGGAATTTCAAGAAGTTTTATATAACAAATATATAAAATTCTTCCCAAAGCATGAATTTTTTTGGATTCTAATTTTTTCGACGCATGTGTTTTCAAAAAAATTGTCGGCATGAATTTTTGCATTTTCGTATTGCAAGATTCAATTAAAATCGTGAAATACAGTAAAAATTGTTTTTTCAATTATTTTTTTTTCAAAAATGTCCCAAAAAAAATTTTATTAAAATTTTTAATTTTTCAATAATTCAATTAAATAATTTTTTTAATTAAATTAAAAACGTAAAGACACTTTCTCAACACTAATTTTCTTTTTACGTTTTTGTCTAAAAAATTTTATTTTCAATATTTTTTTTCTGTTTCAATATTTTATATTTTTGGAAAATTAACTTTTTGGAATTTTAACATTAAAAATGTATTCCCGATTCTATTTAGTAAATATTTTAGAAAATTGCATTTTTTCCTCTTGGTGTTGGTTTGTTTTTTTTTTGTAAAAGTAAAAGTAAAAAAACAAAATACTCTGTAATTAGTTCTGATGAAAAAAATTTCATAAAAAGTGAGGTCTATCAAAATTTCCTTTTTAATCCTCGAATATTAATTTCATCACATTCCTCTCTAATGATTTTGTCATTTTCTTTAAGTTTATATATATATTAGAAGATAGAAAAAAAGTCGGGAGATTATTTTGATTTCTCCTTTCAGGGCCGTCGATGGCAAGGACAAAAAGAATAAGAAGAAGGGCCTCTTTTAATCACACAAACGACAAAAAAAAAAATTTACAAAATCAGATCACTTCTAGTTCAAAAAAAAGAAAATAATAATAATAATAACCGCTGCCATGTTTTCTGATTTTCTTCCCTATTACGACATCAAGGACTGACTTTTAATTCCTACGATTTCACCAAAACTGGAAATTAACTAATTTTTGCGCGCAAAATACTAAAAATTGTCAATTTTTCATTTGTGCACAATTTCCATAAGAATATGTCAAAAATATTCCAAAGTTTTGAAAATTAAAAAACATTTTCACATTCTTTTGGTAGAAATTCGAAAAAAAAAATTTCTTTTTTGTGCATAATTTCAAAAATTGACGAAAAAAAAAATTTCAATTTTTTTTTGCGATCTTAGTTAACAATTGATAATTCAACGTACAAATATTTATATATATTATACAAAAAAGAAAGAAAAAAAATCAATACGACGACAAAATATTTTCTTTGAATTATATTTATTTAAGTCTGAAAAAGCGAGATTTAAAAAATAAAAAAAAAATTATGCGATTTTTTTTATTTTGGACGCTTGGAAAATAATCATTTTTTAGCGATCGAATCTTTTTATATGTAATATATATAATAATAATAATGATGATGATGATAATGAAAATAATAATAATAATATATCAAAGCGTAAATATTGCTCACGAGGAAATTTTTATTATTGTGACGGAAAAAGAGAAAGAGAGATGGCTAAATTCGATTGTCGATAATGTCGTTGATCGCAGGAACGAATCACAAATAAAATAGAGCGCAGTGGCCATATATTATAAAAAAAAACGCACGAAAAAAAAATTATCTAAGATAAGTTTAAGTAGATTTTAAGATTTCGAAATTCAAATTCAGTTTTGTCGCAAGAACTATAGGTATTCACTTTTCCAATCAAAACTATATTTCCAATATTCAGATTTTCGATTTTTTTTCCAAGAATTAATTCTGATTCTAATTAATATAATCTCAAATTGACAAATTTTCAGATTTTAAGAATTTACATAACCTCAATTACAATCAAAACAAGAAAAAAAACTTCTGTATCGTTTGTCGATATTGTAGAAACCTAACTTTGCGAAATTAAAAAAAGAGGGAAATTTGCTGAATAAAATGGAATAATTTTGTTTTAAATTTTATTTTCTATGGTATAATATTTATAATTCAAAGTGTAAAATGATTAATGTTATTATTAAACACTTGTAAATTTTTTTTAACAAACTGAATTATTATTTAATAATAATTTCATTATTATTTAATAATAATTTCATTATTATTTAATAATAATTTCATTATTATTTAATTTCAGAGAATTAAAAAAAATTTTTAAGCGAATTTCCAATTTTTTCCACGAATCATTTTAAGGTTATGTCAAAATGAAAACTAAAAAACCGTAAAATACAACTTACAAAATGTATTTTTTCACTTAAATTAACTTTGGAATCGAATTGTTGAATTTACAAAAAAAAAAAAAAAAAAAATTGTCTTATTTTGTAAGGGAAAAAATGTTTTACCGAAAATGCATAATAATAATTTGAAAATTTAGGAATTAATTTCTAAATTAAATATATGACGAAATATTTATATATTTGATTGGGAAAGTAAAATGAGAGGCAAGAAGCGGAAATATAAAAGAAAAAAAAACAAGGAGGGGTATATTAGGTTGTTACGAAATTTTTGAAAGGCCTGAAAAATAAATTTCGTCTTCTTTCGCCTCAACCGGAGTTTTGGAAATACCTATATTATATATAGATATAGTTTTAAGCTAAATTTTTGTGCCAAGAACGTAAATATGTTTTCTAAAACGCGCCCATATATTATAATAAAATAGCAAGCGATCCAAGTATTTTTCTCAAGTGAAATTTAAAAAATAATATTTATATGAGTAATGTCTTTTTCTTATTTTTTCAAATTTTCCCTCTTTCAAATTTCACTTGAGATATGAAAATCGCATGCAACATTCCTATTTTGTACGCATTTTTCTATATAGCAAGGAAAAAAAAAAAAAAAAATGCCATGCGTCCATTCAACAAATCAAATTAATTTTGTGTAATTTTATTTGCAGTGACGGACTAAGTTCAAGTAGTGCCCCAGGGCTATTATCAATTTTTCACTAAAAGAAATTTCAATAATAAATAAAAAGTAATTTTACCTATTGAAAGTTAAAACAAATTTTGATCTTAGTTTTACTTAGTACGTCACTGAAAAAAATTTTTTAAATTTTTACCATTCTGTGAAATAATTTTTTCTCACTTTAAAATCAAAAGTTTTTACTTTAAAATTGAAGCATTTTTTTAATAGTTGAAATTATTAGCAGAGACAATTGTATTTTTGTCTGGTCATTTGCATTGTTCGCAAATTTCGATCAATGAATTTTTACTTATTGTATATGTATTTTATTTAAATTGAAAATTGAGGTCGGCTGTTAAACTTATTTACATCTTGTTTTTATCTTTACAATTATTAAATAAAAGAAAATTTTTAATTTGTGTTCAATGAACGCAAGGTATTAAATCGCGTTTTGATTTCTTTTATTTTTAATATTTATAAATGCGCTTGTTTATAATAATAGCGTTGTATGAATAAAAAAAAAAAAGAAAATTGGGAGAGAAGAGACATAGAAATTATATTTTGTCGTGCCAGATAAATTGAAGCTGCCGCCGCTACTTATGGACAAAATGTAATAATTTATCTACTGTAAGTGTCATACTTATATTATTATTATTATTATAAATTGTGTATTCAGTAAATTATCTACAACACGATTCAACTTATTCTTCATTTCACCCTCCATTTCAATGCAATTTCATTATTATGATTATTTTTTATCTTTTTATTATTATTATTATTATTATTATTATTATTATTTTTAATATTTTGTAATTATATTTTTTTCAACTATTAATAAATAATAATTATTTTCTGTCAATAATTATTTCATTATTTTGTAAGTATATAACAGAAAAAAACGCTTGGAAAAATATACAACTATGCTGGGAATCGAACCCGGGATCGTTTATTGTCAGTAGAGTGCTCTATCCCCTAGGCTACACAAACTCAGGTCAATAGTAATAACTTTTCGGATAAACACGAAGGTCAAAAGCAAAATGGAAAAATTTATGAAACTTTTTTATTCATTACTAAACCATAATTTTAAAAAACAGATATTTTTCGATTCGAAAATTTCAGAAAAAAATTTCTTTCTGAAATTTTCGAAAAAATTGAAATTTTATATGTGAGTAAAAATTATTTATTTATGTTTATATAGTGTCAGTTTGAGAAGGATAAAAACGATCAGACAATTTACGTTGGAATTTGAAATTTGTCGATGGATGATGTTTTAATGAAAGTGACCCACATTCTAAGAAGCACGTGCTTCTCGCGTTTGTAATTGTGAGCTGAGTTTAATCTACGCACGCAGAGCGTAACGCATTCTTCCTTTCTCTCCTACTTTTAAAAATTAAAGACCGGTTCTTTTTTTTCGCCAAATCCTCATTTCCGGTTTTATACACACGCGGTGTGTACAACCCCATAATATTCAATATATTGCAATTTCCGATTCAATTCCGATTCTATTTCTACATTTTCGTTTCGCTGTTCCGTAACTCTCACTTTCGAATCATTCATTTTTCTTTATTTTCATGCGCTAATTTCAATTTATTTTTATTAACATTTTTAAGGCTTTTTCTACAAATTTTTTTCTCCAATTATAAAAATTGAACGAAATTTTTAATAAACAAAATTTTTAATAACTTTGTTTAACATAACCTCAAAAGTTTTTATTATGATACAATTTTTAATTAATTTTTATCTTCTCTTTATTTTGAGGTTATGTTGAATTTTTCGATTATTTTGGAATCACTTTCACCTTATGTGGATTATTTCGTTTTTTTTCAACTTTCAGAGATGATTTTGTTTCCCTTTGCTCTTTTTTCTGTAAAGAGTGTTCAGAGAAATATGAAGGAAAATTTACATGAATAAATATTAACATTTTGACATCACATAACCTTAAGTAGTATTTTTAGCGTTTTTTGTACTTTAAATAATTTTTTCAAACGATCAAAGGTCGCGTATTAAAAAATAAGTTTATAACTGTGTGTGAAAATGTAAAACTGTTTCATTGAATTTCTTTTTTCTTTTGTAATATTTTCAACAAGAGCCGCGAACGGCAAAGGTGACAATGTTAACCAGATAGGAAATTTTTTTCTATTTTTAAATTGAAATTCAAAGTAATTAAATTTTTTACACTCTTAAAAAAGTTACTTTTTACGATCAATACTTTACCGAGATAAAAATTCCTAGGAAAGAAGTTATTAAAGAAAAGAAATAAATATAACATTTCTAAAAATCGAAATTAAATTCATTTTAATTTGAATTTCATTCATTTTTCATTTTTAATACAAAATTTTCTGAAAATTAATTTTCTAGAGTCAATTTTAAGTAAAATTATTTTAAGTATTTTTTATTTTTTAATCGCTTTTGATAATATTCAAATTTATTACAATGACTTTTTTTAATTTATGAAAATTGATAATGTTGCCTGATATTCTCGTCGGTTATATGAAAATTTAACGAACTTGAAAATTAGATTTTCTTCCAGAAAATGAAAAATTAAAAAATTTTCTTTACATTGTAAATCATCAAAAATAGATATACTTCCAAGAATTAGAAATTTATAATCACAATGCATGTGTCAAAATAAAAAAAAGAAATTTTCCCTTTTATAATCCGATAATGAAAAAATAAATTTCAGTGACTTTATTCAAATTTATAGAAAATAAATTAAATTCTGAAGTCAATTAAAAAAAAAAAAGTTTGAAAAAATACCAAGCCAGTTAAATTATAATTATTTAAAAAGAAATTAAAATGAATTTATTGATCCAGTGAGAAAAAAATTGAGAAAAACCAATAAGAAAAATTTCAATGAGACTAAAAAGAAAATTTATAAAACTATAAAAATTATTTGTATCATTAATGCAAGAATTAATTATTTAAATTTTTTTTAATTTATGCCAAAAAGCAATATAAATTCTACTTCAAATATTCAAAATTCCCTCTCCCAAACTCCCGACTAATATGAGAGAATGCTTGCCAACGTAATTTCTTGGCAACTATAGCAGACGACAAACACAATGATTCATATTGTTGTCATTTCGTTCAAGCAACAATAAAGTCACAAAATATATAAGAAAACACGTGTGTGATTAATTATAAAAATCGGTTAAAATTTTGTTGCCACTTCTCCATAGAATTATGAATTATCCATTTTCATATTATAATCAACTATGATAAGATAATGTTTTGAATGAAGGAAAGGTTAAGTTATTTCGTGCACACTTTGACCCTAACCCCACCACGTGTCGCGTACATTATACATTCGTTTTTGTGCGGCGACAACCGGATTTTTTTTTCTTCTTAAAAAAAAGAGTGGGTACAGGAATTTATTATCCACACACACACACTCACATTTGTTTAAGTCTACTGGGAACTCACTTTCTGGATTCATTTCATTCACAACACTCGTCTCCTCGCGAGTAGTCATATTCCACGGACACACAGGCCAAGAAAGAGAGAGAAACGTGAGAATTTCCGTCAAAAAGAGACAGCTCACCCAGTGACCGGAATTTTCACCTCCGTCGATTTTCACTTCTAACCTAAATATATACATATATTCTCAATATTCTCAATGCCGCTAATAAATCGCGCGAGACTTCTTAAATCCTTTTTGTCTTGAGATTTTTTTTCTTTCTTTTACATAACATCACAAATTTGTGATCGAAAAAAAGCAAATAAAAAGAACAGCACGCGATTTTATTTTCTCATTATAAAGTATACCGGTCAATCGGGAACGAGGTTTATTTATTTTTTCCCTCTTTTCTACTGTGACTGCGTGGTGACATCAAAATCTATAACATTTTATAGTGATGTAATAGTACAAAGAACTAGCTTTTATAAAAAATATATAAACTTCCTGAGGAGTGTGAGTGCAAAGGATGACAGTGTTCTGACCTCGAAGAAAAACGGTAAGGATTTTGTTCGATTTTGATAACAAATACACACATATATATACTCATATATATAGAAAGTACAATTTTGGAAATTTTGTTTTCTTTTTTTTGTGACATTGAAAGTTTTTAATTACAATTCATTTTAAGATAACAAAATGATGCTAATCAATCTTTTAAAATCCAGATATTTCGAGAGATACAAAAAATCTTTTATTCCTATCTAAATGAATTTTTTATCTATTTTTAAATATTTATTATTATTATTATTATTATTATTATTATTATTATTATTATTATTATTACTACTATTATTATTATTACTATTATTATTATTATTTATTATTTTCAAATTATCTAAAAAAATAATTTTAAT
>JUFY01022754.1:0-11865 GCA_001855655.1 Leptopilina clavipes | reverse complement strand
TTTTATTATTTTTATAATTGAATCATTAATTTCGAAAAGGGCTCAACTCTAAAAATCGTAAGTGTCATTTTCGCATAACTAATGACAGTAGAAATGACTTATGATTTTCAGAGTTGAGCCCTTTTCGAAATTCACAATTCAATTATTATATTATCAATTATTTTACTTTCGAAATAAAAATAACTGAATAGCGATAATATTACCACTTTTTGAAGTTTTAATTTTGACAAAAAGGAAAAATAGAAGAACAAATTTCCTATACTTGTCAGAAACGGACGAAAAATAGTAACAGATTAGCCTAATTGAAATTTACTCCAAACGTAAACTATTTTTGAATTACTTTTTCTTTATTTAATATTTTAATCTTAATAGTAAAGAAAGAGAAATTAGTTATTTTGTTAGAATGAAAATAACTAGCGAAGATTACCACTTTTGTGGTTCAGTTTCGATACAAATGGAAGAATTTCCTAAACTTCTCACAAACGACCAAAAACTAACGGATTAGCCAACAGAAGGAACGGATGGACAAATAAGAACACAGAAGTGGACAAAAAAAAACTGATTGTAATTTGCGTTTCCAGAACTTCTATATATACAAATGTTATCGATTTCAAACTCATTCAGATGCAAATCAAATAGACCCGGAGAATTTATTCCCGACATAAATTTAAGTCCTGTGCCTTTGCTCTCATAATCATAAAGTTTGCATGACGTCTTGTGTGTTAATGGAAATATAGTAGCACTGCGATAAATTCCGATTTCATGTTTTCATTATTTCCCATTATTAAATCACATTACATTAGAGAATATTCTATATAGAAAATATACAAAAGGGAAAATTATATATAGAAAACACCCTGAAATATTACCTAACAAAATCTCCCAAAAAAACGGAAAGTTTTCTTCATCATCCGAAGGTAAATTTTTTTTCTTTAAAGTTCTGCGGTTGTGGATAATTTTCTCTCTCTAACCCTCTCGCTCAACAAAGCAATTAGAAAGCCATTATCTCAACAGTGGCACGCGTATTGTGTTGACGATTTCCAAGCGGTTTCTCCTTCACCTTCCCAATGCTCTGCGTGTATATCGTCGGACGCAGATGGATGTCCCGCAATCAGGTGCACGGAGACCCCCTGCCATTAAATTTGTCCGTACCAGCTGGTGAATCGTAACCCGCAATGGACGCCCGCTGTTTCGTTTTGCGTTTATGTGTTTTTGGTATTCTAAACCGGGGAAAAGTGGCGGGGGGAAAACATGTCACGTTGTTTCCGTTTTTTTGCGCCCTTTTTATATTCGCATTTTGAAACAAACAAACAAAAAAATAAATTTCTCATATAACTAACCTTATGCTACCCGTGAAGAATTATACAGGATTGGCGTTAATTGTCCGTCATGTCACGCTCGCCGGAAGTGACTATCAAACTATACGGGTTTATACACACCGTGTGATTTACGAACCGATTTCGCGGCCAAAGCGGAGAAAAAGGCAGCGGACCGCGCGCCATTTAGACTTGACGTGGCACGATATCCCTATAATAAAAAATAAAACATAAACCTAGCTATAAATTAGAAAATCTGTTTTTTTTTTCTCCAAGACAATTAATAATAATCAGTATTTTATCTCCTTGAGTTGAGCGGCTATAATAACTGATGCGCATTGAGAGTGAGATATATTATTTTGAAAAATGATGCTGCTTGGTATTGAGTCATATTCTCTCGCGAAGGCTTGACAGACTATGATTCGTTTAAGAAGGAGGGATTCATTAATCGTAATGCGGATTCAAGATTAACTATTCCCATTGCGGTGTCAGGTTGTTTGTCAACCTCATTTCGAATATAAGAAATGGTCTCTCGCGCGCTTTAAAGTACGAGAGGCCGGGTTTTAATGCTTCGAATTGATTCAATGGCGGAGGGACTAAACCGATCATAAATTTGAATGGCTTACCTGTGGCAACGATATCGTCGTCTGCACCTTTGGATATCGTGTGTGCACCGGGTACCTCTCTTGTTCGATATATCCCGAGGACGGCTTCCTGTATGCGCCTTCTCCACAATCCTGATATAAAAGCGAGGATTTCGGTTGCAGGAAATCCAATACCATTTCGATATTTTATCGCAGGCAAAGATGCATTTTTATGTCCTCTCATCCTAGAACCAAAAAAAAAGTTAAACATCAATAAATCAAGTGGAAAACTGTCACGAACGTAATGGAAAAATTGATTTTTTTTATTTAAACAATTTTTCCTCAAAAAAGGAGTATTTAGAAAGGGTTTTTATTTCCGCTTTGGTTAATTTTAATTTTAATTATAAATAATATTAAGTAATAAGTAATATTAAATAATAAATAATAGTAAATAACAAAAAATAATGTTAAATAATATTAATTCAGTAAAAATAATACTAAAGCAATAATACTGAATTCAATGAATGAAACAAAGACTAAGGAGGAGGGAAAAAAGTATAACAAAAGAGGTTTTCTTTGCCGAGTGTCGGAACTTTTTACGACACGTTACATGTGAAGCTTCTTCGCGTGACGTCTTTCCAGTTCTTGTCTGATTTTCTGGGTAAGATTTGCCGACGGCGAGGTATAAAGAATGTAAGTGAACATTATACACCCTTCCTTGATGTATACACCTGACGTGTAGTATCTTTAGAGACCCAACAACTATGAACATTCCATTGGGGATCAACGCTAGGGCTTCATAACTCACTCTAAATTCACGTGGAATAAAGAGAATTTATTATTTTCCAGAACATTTGTAAGCAAACTTTACACCATACCTAGTAATTCAGCACTATGGTAACTTTAAGGAACGGTTCCCGAAAATTACGCTACTGCAAGACAGAAGGCGGAGCAAAGGCAGAGAGAGAGAAGAGGACAATGAGAGAGAAAAGGAAAGACTATCATGTTCTCGCTTGTTCTCATCTCCCCTCTCCGATTTTAGACCACGCCTCTCTGGTTACGATTCGTAGACACGAACCTCCCTCTCTAAAATCTCAAAAATTTGGAATATTTCTTATTGAAGAAAATTGTCATTTAATACTGAAAATGGGAAAATTGGCATAATGGAGAGATTTTGAAATGTTGAATTCACACATTAGGTGTTGTAATATACAATATACACATGCGATAGTAAACAATTAATGGAATAAAGTGGTAAATGCTGTTTTCCTGCGAGAAAGTTTGTCGTCGTGTTTCATTGTGAAACAACCATTATACGATTGTCTACATCTCTCGCGGTATAAAAGGCAGTTTGAGATATTCTAAACGGATAACAGAAATAAATAGTTGGGAAACTTGTATAAACAACTCATGTGTGTGTGTATTTGTGTGTGTAAAAGGAATGCGTATCCGGCAAATGACAGTAGTCTTTTTCGCCGCTTTCGTCTAGATATAATATAAGAGACATCAGGGAAAAAACTAGCTCGCTATAGAAAGTATTTTCATCTCTAAAATGACCGCAGACTAATGATACAGTTCAGCTCATTGGGAGAAACTTGCTTTAGAATGATTATTATAACCGATAGTCATTATATGGAGGTACTCATCGTTTAATACCTTGATGGAAAAAAATTCCTCAACTCGATCAAGCATGTAAATGAAAATTACCTGATGGCAAATTATTCATTTGATATCAAAAAAAACCGTTTAACCAGTTTACGGTAAATATTTTTTTTTCCTTTTAGTTCTTGTTTGTTCCAATTTGTTTTATATGATCTAAATTGGATTCAATTGTTTCAGTGGTCTATTGCTTCAATTTTCTTTCATTGGATTTAATTGTCTCATTGGTTCCACTTTTGGTTTTTGTTATTCGTTCCCTCTTCCTCATGAGGAATCAAGGTTTATGTAATTTTACGGTTCGGGGGTAATTAATTAGAATTATTCATTCAGAAGGGACATAACAAGTAGCGATAAAAAGAGGTTCTTCCTCCTTCTTGAAAGTATAAGGAAATATTAACCTAAAACATAACCAACTGGAACGACGTCGCTCCGGCTCATGAAACATTAAGTGGGATCGTAATGGGAAAATCCTGGGTCGCGTGGCCGTTTGCGGTGTACCGAAGGGCTCATTCGAATTACCTTCCACGTGGAAGAAAATGGTTTACCCTTTAATGCATGCCACTGTCCTTTGTGCCTTTTGAGGATTTCCGTGCGGTATGTGCGTGGTTCCCCCTTTCATCTATACGTTCCTTGAATACAAAAATCCCGAAAGGGTGTCGAACCGCACATTGGATAAGTTTGACCAAAGAGAGAGAGAGAGAGAGAATTTTGAATCAGGAAAGTGAAAAAGAGAAAGAAAATAAGAACTTCATAGTGTATGTACCCTCAATGTGGAGCTGAATGCAGATGGACCGCTAACCCTTAACACCCGAGAGAGAAAGAGATAGAAGTCCTCATTCCGTATTCCATTTTGTTCTCGTATTCTCTTTGCTCCTCACTCATCAGCCATTGTCTACTTTTCCCATAGCGCCGACACGGTCCACCAGCCTAATTATCTGACGTGGGACTTGTGGGCTCACCACTTTCGAGAACGCGTTGCTAATTGACGTAACACGCGGTTTCGACCGATATATGCAAACAGGCAGTTTCGTCGCATTTCTGCTTTCCGAGTCGCGCGCAAAACGAGAGAGGAAAAAGCGAACAGGACTTCGTCGATTATGAGCCGAGGGAGAAAAAAAAGTCCCGCTGCCCTAGGCGACGAATAAATGAACATGCTCTCAGTGATTCTCAAAAAACTTTTTTTTATATTCATCACGACTGTTGCGAAAATAATTTCACTTTTATAGGTTCATTATGTAACTCGTGTTTTATTTGCGGTTAAGAATATACTTGAGACAGATGGATGATTTAGAATTATTTTTGGTTTTAATTTAAGGATAGTATAATGCACCAAGGGTTGAATAATTTGTTGCTGATGAATATCAATCGTAATGATGTATTTACTGTTATAATTATTTTTTTTTTGCCTAAATTGATATTTGTTAGAAAATAGAAAAATTTCGTTTGAATTTAGTTCACTGACGCTACCGCCAGTGGCGCTGAAAACGTACAGCGCTCAGCGCCACTGACGGCAGCGTCAGTGAACTAAATTCAAACGAAATTTTTCTATTTCCTAAAAAATATCAATTTAGGCAACAAAAAAAATTATAACAGTAAATACATTATTACGATTGAATAAAAATATCACCGCATGGAAATTTTTCCAGTTATTAAAATTTCAAGGCGGGACAAAATTAAGGGGGATGAACAATTCACTGTAGAAATTCCTCGATGATGATCGTTGTCTCGTTTTTTGACAAAAAAAAAAGTGAAGCAGTTCATCCCTTCGTTTTTCAAACAAGCGCGAAGCATAGGGTTGAATTCGACGATGAATTATTCCATTGGGGCGTACATTTTCATTCGGTTCTCTACCTCTGCTTGTCGATTCAGTCGAGGGCAACCGAGATAGAGTTATACAGAGAATACCCCTTCTTTCTTTTCACATAAACTTTTATTCAGAACGGACACGCCGACTCAGTTTCAATGTCGCCTTGATGGTTTCATTTTGTACAACTTCGGGAGAGTATCGCAAATTAACATCAGCTCATCTAGAAACTTTCCCACATCCATTTAATATGTACCTACCCAACATGAAAATTCAAAAAAAAGTGATTAAAAGAAGTCTTTTCAAACATTCTCACCAAAGTAGCGTAAATTACATATATATAAATATGACTATATTTATAAATATGTAATTAAATATATGTAATTACATATATATAAATATGACTATATTTATATATATGTAATTTACGCTTTTTGGAATATTTTTTAGAAATCTTTTCATGGATTTAATACTGAATTTTAAAGAAACCAAAGAAACAAAATTTCACAATATTTCTTTGGTATTAAATTCTTGGATCGTTGGCGTTTAAATAGTACGTCTTATAAAACTTTTAATAAGTAAATAGACTGGAAATGCAGAAAACGTTTACAAAAAGGAAAAAATTCTTTTTTCAGGAATACAAAGAGAGTCGTCTTTGATCCCTGAGGGACCGAGTTTTGTGAAACGGGGTCCCTCTCTCTCTCTCTCTCTCTTTGATTCATAGCCGATGCACTCGTGTTTGCCTTCGGTATTCCGAACGGAAGACGCAAGCATTGTCCTCTCTCCGTTATTCAAGATCAGCGTTCGATCCCATCACCTTGATTAAAGTCGACAAGGCAGGTTTAATCCAATTACGCCACCTGGATTGCTTTTATAACCCTCCCATAGTGTGATCCTTGGTAAAGATAAGGGTCGAGCGCTTGAAAAGGGTAAAGTTCTTTGAAAGTTTTGATAGGTTATGAATCGCATACTTTGCTTCAAGGGAGAAAACCCCGCCCTCCTCCTTTAACCCTTTTGCCACCTAATTTCCTTCGGAACTATATATACAATTAGGGAAAATTGCCCGTCTAGCGAAAACGTCACTTGTAGGAGAGATAGCTTCAGGAGAGGCACGTGGCCCCGAGAGAAGACGAGGATGCTGATTGGATTACTCGCGAATGGACCTTTTATTAATCCCATTACAATTAGAAAGGAAGAGATTGTCCAAGTCTAATCATCTGTAATTATCCACCCGGCGACCTAGAAGTCCCGACATGATTTAAACCTTGAACCTTTGCACTTGACCCGTGGAGCAAATCGAACTGAAAGATCATTCGATTTACTCTTGATGACCATTGAATAATTATCTTCCAATTTTCATGTTTCATAAAATATTTTTTTGTTTCCTTTCGAAAAATATTTCGCTATTTTCTTTTTTACTGGAGTAAAAAAACTGACATTCTCTGGTATAAATGGAATGACCCAATAAAAACCGCAGTGTGATATAATTCAGCGACGGGCGATGAGAGAGTCCTTTTGTCAAAGATGGAAGTACCTTTCATTCAAAGGCGAAGTTTTGACAAACTGCCAATATCGTGTATATATATATATAGGGACACATAAAGCAGAAGTAGAAGACGTTCCCCATAGAGGACCCTCGGCTTTTACGATTTACAAACAATGAGACCGAAGTTTCTGATTTGAAATCAGTGGTTATGGTTGACTCCTGTGAGGGTCGTAATCGCAAAGCGCCCCGTGAAGACGCCAGAATTTCATTGGTTTGAATGTATTCGCGCGCGGCTGGAGCTCAGAGACGGTTAAACGTTTTTAGCAAAGTGGGGGACGTCCTGTTCAAATAATAAGTCCGAATGAAAGTTGAACCCCCTCTAGTTGCCGATAGCCTCGGGCATTACAGTTTCCACACACACACACACAAAGGCAATATCTTTCCAACAGATGGGTTTGAAATGAAAATTTGTTATACTCAGCATTCTTTAAGATTAAACCTTTCTTTTTAAATACTTTTTACCTTCCCTTATCTTTTCAATATCTTCCATTTTTTCCTCCTCGATACTTTACAGCCTTTTCTATTAATCTACTTCAATTTTTTTCTTCATTCCCTACACTTTTTTTCACAAATCACCAGTTGAAAATGATAAAGAATTAAAATAATCATTTACAGAACAGTTACTGAACAATTACTGAACAATTACTGAACAATTACTAAACAATTACTAAACAATTACTAAACAATTACTAAACAATTACTAAACAATTACTAAACAATTACAAGTAACAATAATAGTAACAATAATAGTAACAATAATAGTAACAATAATAGTAACAATAATAGTAACAATAATAGTAACAATAATAGTAACAATAATAGTAACAACAATAGTAACAATTATTATTGTAAAGTTATTATTAGAATTTAAAAAGATAAGATGAGAATCATCCGCGTAAATATCGAGAGAGAGAGAAAGAGAAACAGAGACATTCCGGAAAAAAGCTATTGTTTGCAGTTAGAGGTTCGTGTTGTTACAGTTTAATCTCTTTAAACATTTTTGCCTTCCAGGGACAGGGAAAAAGAGCGTCGCAGCTTTTGCGAGGAGCGAATGGAAACGTCAAGCGGAAAGTTTTCATGGTGGACAATGCGACGAGTGTCACACTATTTTCATTGTGTGCGCCATTCTCTCTTTCTCTCTCTCTCACACACACTTTTTTCTCTCCGTTTGGAAAACAAGCGGCTACATTCAAACCTATAACTCGTTACCGTTCTCTCTTTCTTCCAAATGCCACCCTCGCTTTTTTTTTCTCTATATTATTTGTAAGGGGTCATCGTCGACCCTATTGAGCCAACGAAGAATGAAAAGAAAGTCGAATAATTCCCGATCTCCTGCACACTTGTGTCAAGAGGTTCATCTTCATGAATTTTATGAAAATAAATTTTCATCAATTCCAACTTTTTCTCCATTGCCAGACTTTCAATGTTTGAACAACTCTAATCGTCTGACTTAATCGTTGATTGGCAAATACTAACGTACTTGTATTCTCATGTGTTCTGGTACTTGTGAATTTGACTGCTTAGGACTCAAGTACTTACGACTTATGTACTGAAGTATTTATGTATTTAAGTATTTCTGTATTAAAATATTTCTGCACTAAAGTATTTCTGCATTAAAATATTTCTGTACTAAAGTATTTCTGCATTAAAATATTTCTGTGGTAAAGTATTTCTATATTAAAATATTTCTGCACTAAAGTATTTCTGTAGTAAAGTATTTATGTACTGAAGTATTTATGTACTAAATAATTTATGTACTTAAGTATTTAGGAACTAAAGTATTTATCTTTGTGTGTACTTAGGTATTTATGTTCAAAAGTACTTATGTACTAAATGCACTAAAGTATTTATATACAAAGAACTTAGGTATTATTTATGTACAAAAGTATTCACTAAATATTTACATACAAAGCAATTAGGCATTTATGTACTAAAGTATTTATATATAAAGCACTCCAGTATTTATGTACTAAGGTATTTAGATATTAAAGTATTTAGATACTAAGGTCGTTATGCACTAAAGTACTTATGTATTTATGTATTAAAGTATTTATGCACCAAAGTTCTTAGGTATTTTGTACTAAGGTATTTATGTAGTAAAGTATTAATGTACTAAAGTACTTAGGAACAATTGCCTAAAGTGTTTAGGTATTTATTTACTAAAGTGCTAAAGTATTTATCTACTAAAGTACTTACTTATTTATGTACTAAAGTACTTAGTTATTTATGTACTAAAATACTCAGCTACTTATGTACTCAAATAATTAAGTTATTAGTGCAGAAGTGCTCATGGCATTAACTATTAACTACCCAAGCATTTATGTATACATAAGTATTCAAGCACTCAAATACTGCTTTCCTTAAGTACTTACGGATTTAATTCCGCAGAACTTTTTTACTTCTATTCTTAAATACAGATGTAATTTTAAATACATAATTCAAAGTAATATAACAAATAAAATACAATAACAAATACAATTACAAAAATTGTAATAAAAATACAGCGTAGAAATTTTTTTCCATCCCAAACAAATCAACAGTAACAACACCTGCGGCACTAAACATGTTTTATGAAGAGTGTCACTAATAATCCACTTAGATTTATATAGGGACGACAAGAGAAATTGAATTGAGCGGTGAAAAAAAAGTGGATATATCGAAAACATCAGTGACACAAAAAAAAAGCTGCGGAGAATGAACTCGAGGTAATAAGTGGTAATGGGGTACCATGAGTATTAGGGATTTAAGTAAGGGCTGTTTTATATTCTTTAAAAGTTGACCATCCACGCGTGCTACTGCATCGGTAGCAAAAGTCACCTAAAGTGGCTTATATAGCCTCGGAGGAAGTCACTCGTGTTCTCATCGCGTTCTTTATACAATATATATAACGTGCGGTACAATAGATGACAGAGAGTATGTGCATGTAAGTTTTAGGGGTCCCTCAGGCTTTGGTTTCAGCTGCCCCGCATTATGCACGCCCCACTGCTCCATTCGTCGTCCCAGCAGGATTCAATTCTCCCTCCTCATACTCTCTCTCTTTCTCTCTTCATGTATGTATTATATATCGTACCGTCCTCCTCCTTTTCCTCATCTCAAATATATGTTCCGAGCTCGCTTATTAATTCACAGCGTGTGCGTTTTGCAACGTATGGCTTGAAAGGAAAAGCATTCTGTATTAATAACGACTAAGTAGCTAATAAAGCTCTCAGAAAAAGAAGAGCGCGCTTCATTTAAAAACGCATCGATTTTGTCTCTTGATATCATTTTTTTAGTTTTAAATTCCCTTCTTTCTTTCTTTATTTCTTTCTTTATTTCCTCCTTTCTTGATATCAAGAATTCAATAGGAATATTCCGTGAAGACCTCTCATAGAATCCGTTATAAAACTCAAGAAGTAGAAGAAGAAAAAGAAGAATCATGATTCAAGGCGAGAGAGTTTCCACTCGTGATCAAAGACACGATCGATTCTTCATCTCGATTAGAGATCTAAACCGATGGTTCCCAGCACGAATGATCGGATCTGCACGTTTTCCAGTATATTTTCCCATTCTTGTGTTTTAATTTCTTGCACTTAAAAGAGCGGTCTTTTTTTCCTTTGAAGGAAATTAATGATATATAAGCTCGCGCGCTGTAAATTAGATTCGGTGTCCCTCTAAATTGAAAAACGGACAGATCATTTATTTCCAAATAGAATTTCTCATCCCTGAAGGTGTGTATTCTGCATTGTAATTCTTACAATTTTTCCAGAGCGCATTATTATTATTTCTCAACTCAACAGTCATCAACCAGTGTGGTCCAGAACATATGTTACGTTACGCTCGTCATTTGGGGCTTTTCAATTTAAAAAAACTGGGCGAGGTAACTTCTTCAATATTCTTAAAAATCTAGGTCATATAATTCGTAACGATGAGGTCATTTCACCCGAAAAGCACATGGTGTGATTATTTCACATAATCGCATAAAAAAAAAAAATTTCGCCGAGCGTGTCGACCCTTACGTGTGCAGGAATAAAGTGCGGGGGGTCTCTTTCCGAAAAATTTTGTGACTCAAACTTTAAATATATGGTTATAATATATTTGACTCCATACAAAGAGAAACACACACTTTAGTTTATATATTATATTGATCCGTTTCTAAAGTCACTTATTTATTGAAACGAAAGCAAGTCTGTCTAGATATCACGCGAAAGGTAAATGCCTCCATTCCATACATATTCAACAGTAACGTCGACCATGTATAGGGACCTAACTTGCCTTCTGTTTAGAGACTGTAACGATAGTTACGAAGCCCCTCAAGCTCTGATTTCCAAATTGACAGACCTAAATTTTGTTAGTCCTGCTCGACAATTTCCATTTCCCTCTGGCGCTAAAATTGCTGGGCTTCGCGAAAGATTGTAAAATATTCATGATTTCAAGTATATATGCTTCGTTTAGAGAATTTTTCCATTTCGCATAATTATAACAATAAGCAATAATAATAATAGTAATAATAATAATAATAGTAATAATAATAATAATAATAATAATAATAATAATAATAATAATAATAATAATAATAATAATAATAATTCAAAGCATGAGAACTTCTTTTTTCAGTCAGTGATAAAATTCAAAGCATGAGAACTTCTTTTTTCAGTCAGTGATAATAAATATAATAATATTAAGGGCATGTCAAAGTCTTTGCGATTTTTCCATTGCAGCTCAGTAGAAAAATCGCAACGACTTGGACATGTCCTTAATATTATTATATCTATTATTATATTTATTATCACTGACTGAAAAAAGAAGTTTTTATGCTTTAAATTTTATTTTTATTATTATTATTATTATTATTATTATTATTATTATTAAGGGCATGTCAAAGTCGTTGCGATTTTTTCATTGCAGCTCAGTAGAAAAATCGCAACGACTTTGACATGCCCTTAATATTTAATTGCAATTAATTTTTTAATTTTCAAT
>JUFY01022750.1:0-11478 GCA_001855655.1 Leptopilina clavipes | reverse complement strand
AATTATAAATAAATATTAATTTGTTTATTAATAATTTATAATTAGGGTTTCAATATTTACTATTTTATTTATAATTTAGTATGTTAAATATATTTTTATATTTTTTTATCAATTAATTATATTTTAATGTTTATTTTGTATGAATAAAAATATTATATTCTAATATTTACCATTTTTGATATAATTGAATTACACTTCAACAGTCGACTTCTACTTTCATTAAATTTTAATATTTAACAATACTTAAATTTATTAATAAAATTGATTTAAACGTAATTAATGAAAATAAATTTAAACAAATATTTAAAAATCTAAAAAACAATTGCCTTTGAGATATCCGAAAGAAAATTGAACACGTTTAGACAGGAGGAATCCCGATTAGCAACTGACGAGTAAAGATTAAATTTCAATATTTACTATTTTATTAATAATTTATTTTTAAATATGTCCTTTTTTATTAATTAATTTTTTTTAATATTTCTATTTTAAATTTTTATTTTAAATTTCTGTTTGAAATAATTCATGTTTTCATATTCACTATTTTATTGACAATTATTTAATAATTAATAATTAATTATATTTCTATATGTCCTTCTTTATTAACAAAAAATATTTTTAATTTTTTTTTCATGAATAATAGCAATATTCTAATATTTACCATTTCCGTAATAATTTAATTACATTTCCACGTTCGACTACTAATTTAATTACACTTTAATAATTCACCAATAATTTAATTAATAATAAAATTGAATTGAACGAAAATAATAAAAACAAAATTTTAAACAGAAAAAAAAACTAATTTCCATCGTCGATATCGAGAGGAAAATTGAACACGTTTAAACAGATGGAATCCCGAATTTCAACTGAAGACTGGAGATTAAATTTCCAACGAATTCAACTTGTTTCGACCTGTAACGCACATTGTCACCTCAAGACGCCTCAGCATTGTTTACGTTCGAAACGTAAACACAACACGAAAAGTGAAAAATACTATTCAGGACCGTAAATACTATTTATTTAAAATTTACATTTCACAATAAATTGTTTATTTTTTTTACTTTTCAATATTAAACTGAATATTTATAGTGGTTGAATAAAATTTCAATATTAAATAAAGTTTTCGGAAAAAAGAAAAAGAGAAATAATTAATTTTATGGTTTGAGTCTTTTTGAAATCGAAAGTGTCCTGTGGCTATAGTTAATTTGTTAGCACGGGTTATCAAGAGGGCCCCGTGACATAGTGTGAGCGTGTATAAAATACAATGGTTCACCTCCCTCTCCCATCCCCCCCCTGCCTCACTCCTTGCCCCGTAGAATGTGACTCGAGCGTAGCCGGTATGTTGACCAACATAAAAAGTTAATTCATTTTCAGCGTTTTTACCTCGATGTTAGAATATTACAATTCAGGGGTTCTCAATTTTAATATCGTAACAATCTTTTTAATTGAATTTTTTTAATTACACTACAATGTATAATTAAAATTCGAGCTATTCATTCATTGTCAGTTTAAAAAAAAAAATTCTGCGCAGCAAAAAAATACTTAATTAATTGTTAGGGGTGGGGGAGGAAAAATGTTGGAATCTAGAAAAAGAAAAGCAAAAAAAATTTTTAAAAAGGGGCAGGAGTTAATTATATTTCTTGAAATTAAAGAAATAAGGAGAAAAATTGATTAAAAAAATATTAACCAATGATTAATTATTTACAATTTTTAACCCGCAACGAAATATTGTAACACCCCCTGAATTTTTTTCTACGTACGTCCCTGAAAAATCAAATTTAGAATAGTGGTAGTATAATTTTTAAACCCCCGAATTTTTTTTCTACGTACACTCCTGAAAAATCAAATTTACAACAGTGATAGTATAGTTTTTACCCTCCTGGAATTTTTTTTCTATGTACGCTCCTGAAAAATCAAATTTACAACAGTATAGTTTTTACTCTCCTGGGATTTTTTTTCTACGTACGCCCCTAAAAAATCAAAACCAAAACAGTGATACTCGTGATAATATTATTATTTTTAACCTCCCTGAGTATTTTTTTTTACTTACGCCCCTAAAAAATAAAATTTACAACAGTGATTGTATAATTTATAAACCCCCCGAATTTATTTTCTACATACGCCAGTGAAGAATTAAATTCACAACAGTGACAGTAGTGGTAGTATCATTTTTAATCCCCCCCCCTCCGAATATTTTCCTACGTACGCTCCTGAAAAATAAAATTTATAACAGTGATATTACTGATTGTATAATTTTTAAACCCCCTGAATTTTTTTCTACGTACGCCCCTGAAAAATAAATTTTACAACAGTGATAGTATTGATTGTATAATTTTAAACCCCCCCGAATTTTTTTTCTACGTTCGCCCCTGAAAAATCAAATTTATAACAGTGATATTATTGATTGTATAATTTTTAAACCTCCTGAATTTTTTTTTCTACGTACGCCCCTGAAAAATCAAATTTATAACAGTGATATTATTTATTGTATAATTTTTAAACCCCCTGAATTTTTTTTCTACGTACGTCCCTGAAAAATAATATTTACAACAGTGATAGTATTGATTGTATAATTTTTAAGCCTGTCGAATTTTTTTTCTACGTACGCCCCTGAAAAATTAAATTTATAACAATGATAGTATCATCAGGAAATTGTAAATTATTGAAATATTTTTGGTTTTTTGGGTCTGGAGAGAAGAAAAACCCCATGATAATACGTTATATACGTGTATATTATGTAATCTTGCAATTTATATTTAAATAAGATCAGACGAAAAAACCACAAGGTAAATATGACGTTTTTGATCCACGTGTGCACATATTCTCTTTGACTGTACGTGACTGAAGCCAATCGATTTTCTCAATTCGCAAGTGAGAGAGAGAGAGAGAGAGAGAGATTTCAATCTGTTGCGGTCGACTCCACGAGGATAATAATAATCGATCTGATCGATCTTCCTCTCAACCATCAAGAAGAATCAATCGTTGATAACACCTGGTCCCCTCTAATCTGGCAACAATCTCACAAAACCGGCAATTCGCGCCACTTCACTAAATGCGAAATTTTCAGAAGAAAATTATACGAAACCACCTTCCAAAGTTTTAACACAGTAAGAATAAATAATACAAGAAAAATAATCCCACAAAATTTTTGGATCGAAAAAACAGTGTTTGTATGTTATTAACACTAAAAAGTAAAATTACATTGGAAAAAAAAGTTTACATAAAGAAAAAATCTGTTTTTTTTGATAAATTTGTATCGATTGTCGGTAAAATAGGGAACCGATTTACCATGAGGTGGAATCTGTTTGGAAAAATGTCCGCACTGGTTGTTTTGACAGATGAAGAAGAATATCTAAGTGATGAATTTACTTGTTCAAGTGAAAGATAATTGCAAATGTCAAAAAGTGTCGGTAACTGTCGGTAAATGATTCCTGCAATTGTTTTTACCGACCATTCACGTATTACTTTCCCCAAGGAGAAGTTTCACATCTATTTTCAAAAGATTCGAAAACAGAAGTTGAATTTGGGTCTTATCATTAAATGTCGGTAATTGTTGGTAAGAGATTTCTGTAATTATTTTCACCGACCATTCACTTATTGTTTCTCTAAAATAAAAATATAATGTTGAGTTTGGAACGATTCGTTGTTAAAATCGGAATTTGGATTGGGAGCACATTTGCATTCTCATTATAAATTGACGATAAATGTCGGTAAATGATTCCTGTAATGGTTGTTACCGATTGTTCATGAAATATTCTCCACGAGGAGAAGTTTAGCGTTGATTTTATAACGATTCGTTAACAAAATCGAAAGTTAGATTAGTCTAACACGTGGGACTGATAATGAAACGTCGCTCAACGTCGGTAACAGTCGGTAAAAAATTTCTGTAATAGTTTTTAGCGACCATTCACCAATAATTCTTCCAAAGGAATAGTTTGACATCGATTTTGGATCGATTCATTATCAAAATTGAAAGTTGGGTCGGGCGCTCACGTGCGGTCTTATCATAAAACGTCGATAATTGTCGGTAAGTGATTCCTATAATGGTTTTTACCGACCATTTACAAATTATTCTCCCCAGGAAATAGTTTTACATCGATTATTTACAGGATTCGATATCAAAATCGGAAGTTGGATCGGGCGCTCACGTGCTGTCTTATCATAAAACGTCGATAATTGTCGGTAACGATTCCTGTAATGGTTTTTTACCGACCATTCTCTATTTAGTATCCCTAAGAAATACTTTTGCATCGATTTTAAAACGATTCGTTAACAAAATCCGAAGTTCGGTCGGGCACTCACCTGCGGTCTTTTCATAAAACGTCGATAATTTCCGGTAAATGATTCCTTTAATGTTTCTTACCGACCATTCACTAATTATTTTTCCCAAGAAATAGTTTTACATCGATTATTTCCAGATTCGTTATCAAAATCGGAAGTTTGATCGGGCGCTCACGTGCGGTCTTATCATAAAACGTCGATAATTGTCGGTAAAGATTCCTGTAATGGTATTGATCGACCATTCACTAATTATTTTCCCCAAGGAATACTTTTGCATCGATTTTGGAACGATTCGTTATCAAAATCGGAAGTTGTGTCGAGCGCTCACGTGCGGTCTCATCATAAAACGTCGATAACTGTCGGTAAAAGTTTTCTGTAATTTTTTTTTTTTACTATTTTTTACAATTTAAATGTTCCCAAATTACTTAATTCATTAATTATATCAAAAATGTTATTAATAAAATACAATCTTTGTATAAAATACAATTACACACAATTGTAAATTTTCATTAAAATATAAAAAAAACTTTTTCATTCAGAACAAAAATGGAAAATTATTGTTACATTCATTTCTCGAAAAAGAAAGAACGAAAAATAAAATCAACATTATACGGTGAAATTTTGCCGACAAACAATTTTTCCATATTTCCCTCCAACAATGAGAGAGGGAAGGGGGAGGTAGAATTTCAATCCATATATGCAGATCTGAGATTCACACGCCGGCGGGTACGATTCGAGGAGAAGTTATTATCACATATATTAGACAACTGACCGTGCTAGGTGGTTTTTGCAGAAAAGAGAACTTGGGAGGTTGAGGGAGGAGGAGGAGGAGGAGGAGGAGGAGGAGTAACCCCATCTCCCTGGTATCACTGGGAGTTTGAACCCCCCCTCTCTCTCTCTCTCTCTCTCTCTCTCTCTCTCGTATATGAGATACAATATCGCTTCGGTTCGCCTCACTGCTCTCGTGGTTATGCTAAGAACCCTTTATTGTTTTATATTGTTTCCACCCATGCGCCTTTATTATACGGCCTGTATGCCGCGATCGTCAAGAAATCGAAATAAAATTGCCCGCGAGATGTTGCGAGATTTCAGTCCCGAACTAGAATAATATATAAAAGAACACAAGTTATATAGGTTATGTTGATTCAAAAAACAATTACCAAACCGAAATTCATCAATTTTATTCCTTTTCTGAAAAATTATTATACAAAGAACAATAAAACAGTTGTATAGTAAAGAAAAAAAAATTTAATTAAAATTATGGCACTATAAATAAAAAAAAATAAAAAAAGGGGGAGAAAATTAATTAATTTCTTTGGTGGGGGGAGGGGGCCTTTTGCTATTATTTAATTTCATTTATAGTCTCATACACTAAAATAGAAATAACTCCCATAATAATTTAGGCCCAGTGCGACGTAATTCATTAGAGCGAGCTGAGAAAGAGGAAGGAGGGGAAGGGGGAAACTAATTATCATATATTCTATTAAGCGGTCGACGACGATGGCAACTTTGCTTGTGTGTCTAATGGAATTAACAAATCCCCATAAAGTTTTTAATCTATCTACCGGAAGTGACGCCATCTGTCAACTGCACCTGTCGTGACATTTCTGATACGCGACATTTCCCCTTTTCATCCCCCCCCCCTTCTACCATTCCTTTTTCACCCTACCATAGTCATATATTAATATCGCAGCCTTTCCGAACGATTTGTCCAATTTCAATTTTCATACTGGACCTTTCAAAAAAAAAAAAAAACCCCCCATGCTCTCTTTCCTTTTCCTCTACGACTAAATTTATCGATCCAGCAATGTCTCAAAATTTTGCCCGCGAATAAAATTTTCATATTGAATTCAAAAACAAAAAATTTTAATCTCTCCCAAAAAAATCGAATATATTCTTGTATGTATATACAGAAAAAATAATGTCGGAAAAGATCAAAAGAAGAACCACTGCAGGGCTTTATGCTCTTCGGTAGATAACAATCATTACGCGATCGTAATAGCGCGAGATTGTCGGTCTCCTTGGCCTGGGGTCGCGTGGTATTCCCCTTCCCTCCCCCCCCCTCGACCTTTGTTTTTGATATACATACATTACTGACGCAAATATAGTAGGTATATATATATATATATTATTCCTATCTCCAGGAAACAATGAATATTAATTACTCTATTAAATGTACTTTAAATAATCTCACAATCTTTCCCATGATTGTGTCCCAAAAACGATTCTATTTAGTTGCTAAGTACATTTACTGTGAGGTGTATAATATAAATTTTTGAATGATAAGAAATCTGGGAATGATTTTACTTTGTGGGGGATAAAAAAAGAAAATTTGTTTTAAGATTCGATTTTGAGTGACAGGGAGCGAAAAGGTTCTTAAAACGCTCGTTAAACGCTCTTTTTAGACTTTTGAAACGTTCTTGTAACGCTCCTTAAACGTCTATATAACGTTCCTTAAACGATATTTTTAGGTACCTGAAACTGTCTTTTAACGCTCCTTGAACATTCATATAACGTTCCTTAAACGCTGTCTTTAGGCAGTTGAAACATTCCATTAAGACGCTTGAAACGTTCTTGAAACGCTCGTTGAACGTTTATATAACGTTCCTTAAACGATCTTTTTAGGTACCTGAAACGGTCTTTTAACGCTCCTTGAACGTTCATATAACGTTCCTTAAACGCTGTCTTTAGGCAGTTGAAACATTCCATTAAGACGCTTGAAACGTTCTTGAAACGCTCCTTAAACGTTTATATAACGTTCCTTAAACGCTCTTTTTGGATACCTGAAACGGTCTTGTAACACTCCTTAAACGTTTATATAACGTTCCTTAAACGCTGTCTTTAGGCAGTTGAAACATTCCATTAACACGCTTGAAACGTTCTTGAAACGCTCCTTAAACGTTTATATAACGTTCCTTAAACGCTCTTTTTGGATACCTGAAACAGTCTTATAACGCTCCTTAAACGTTTATATAACGTTCGTTAAACGCTGTTTTTAGGCAGCTGAAACGTTCCATTAACACGCTTGAAACGTTTTTATAATGCTCCTTAAACGTTAATATAACTTTTCTCAAACAATTTTTAACGCAGTTTAAACGTTCCTTTCAGATACCTGAAACGTTCTTTTAATGCACAAGAAACGTTCTAGAAACTCCTCTTAAACGTTCCTATAACGCATCTTAAACGTTCTTGTAACGCTCCTTAATCGTTCTTTTTAGGCACTTGAAACGTTCCCATATAGTCCTATTAACGCACGTGAAACGTTCCATTAACAAGGTTGAAAAGTTCTGGTAACGTTACCTGAAACGTTCTTTCAACGCACAAGAAACGTTCTAGAAACTCCTCTTAAACGTTCCTATAACGCATCTTAAACGTTCTTGTAACGCTCCTTAATCGCTCTTTTTAGGCACTTGAAACGTTCCCATATAGTCCTATTAACGCAGTTAAAACGTTCCCTTAACGCTCTCTAAACGTTCTATTAACGCACTTAAAGCATTTCTCAAACGCTCCTAAAACGCTTGTTTTAAGCACTTAAAACGTTCTTATAACGCTCTTTTAACGTACCTGAAACGTTCTTTTAACGCAGCTAAAACTTCCCTAATTATCGAATAACGCAAAATGAATTCATACAAAAGCAATTTACCTGCTGTTGAAATACGATTTTCGTTATATTAAAACGTTCCCCATAAAAGAGAATCAGTGAGCAAAATTTGAAAACGAAAACGAAAAAATAATAATGAAACGAATTAAAAATTTCATCCCATTCGCCAGATGACTGTCGTGGTCCGATCGTAAATAAGGATCGAGCGAGTCATTTAAAAGTCGTTTCCTTTTAATCGGATCTTTATTTTCTCACCGGGCTTCCTTAACAAACAGGTGTCGGTTTGTCATCCACGACATCTAATTAGAAGACATCCAAAAAAAGGCACCGAAAAAAAACCCAATTACAGAAATCAAGAATCTGTTAAATTAATTAATTAATTAATTAATTAAAAATCATTATTCTAAATGAATTTATTTATTCCTAAAAAAATGATAATAATCCATCTCTAAAATCAAAATAATAGGTACAAAAATTAATCAACCTTGAAAATAATTTTTCATTATAATACTTTTTTTAAAAAATAAAAATAAAACCAAAAAAATCAACTACAACAAAGAATAAATTTTCTTCCCAAAGCAAAATCATTTTAGCCAATAAAGGGAGGCGCATATCAACAAAAACTTGAAGAATCGAAATTGAGAGCCCTTTGTGGCAAAGTTTGCTCACGATAAGAAGAATGAGAAATTCCTTAAAGGGGAACGAAGACGTTGTCGTCGCAGAGCGATACATCGGTAAACGTTTAAGGCTTAAAGAGAGCGCTGACTTTAAAGAAAAAAAATAAAATAACTGTCGCTCGTTCAATTTTCACATGGATTTAAATGGGATAGAAAGTGACGAAGGTACTAATGAGCAAATATGACGAGAATAAGAGGAAGCAAAAAAAAAAAAAAATATGGTTAAAAATTTCATTTAGCGAACGTGCGCCTAGCAATGGACTAGAGTACAAAAGAGAGGGAGAGAGAGAGAGAGAGGACATCGTCTCTCTCCATATATACCAAGAATCGATGTAACTTCTTTCCAAGTAGAGAATAAACTCGACAAAGGATTCTAAAAATAAATACATAATTAAACGCCGCAATAATGAATTTCTTTATGCACTGGGATTTGCAATTAAGGAAAGAAACAATCACAGTGAGACGTGTGACGGTAAGAAACATCCGCGAAGGTATTTGGAACCAATTGAAAGGCAAATAATCAAGAGAAAAGTGAAAAAAAGGAGGGAAAAAAATTACATAAACGTAAAAAATCGATTTTTGTTTATTTAATACGAAATGAAACATTTTTGTTTTTGTAAACGTTGATTAAAACGTTTTCGAACATACACGGTTTTTTAGGGCAGAATTTAAGGCGTATATTTGCGTTTAAGGAACGTTATTGAACGTTTAAGAACTTTAAAAACTTTTTAAAACGTTAAAAGACATCAAAGAACGTTAAAGAGCGTTAAAAACTTCAAGGAACGTTCAAAAAACGTTTCAGTATTTTAAAAACGTTAAAGAACCTTCAAGAAACGATAAAAGAACGTTTTAGAATTTTAAAAACGTTAAAGAACCTTCAAGACACGATAAAAGAACGTTTTAGAATTTTAGAAACGTTAATGAACGTTCAAAGAATATTTCAGAATTTTAAAAACGTGAACAACGTTAAAAAATGTAAAAAACGTTCAAAACGTTTGAAAATACGTTAGAAAACGTTAGAGAAAGTTATTGAACGTTAAAGAACGTTAAACAAGGTTGAAAAACGGTACAGAACGTTAAAGATTATTTAAGAAACGTTGACATTCTCCAATAAAAATTTTGAAATTAATTGCATTTTTCAGAACGTTTTTAAAAATTAAATCAACGTTTTGAGAACGTTTCAGGAACGTTCACATGTCTCAAAAGTGTTTCCGGAACCAAAAAATTTTTTCAAGACGACTGTAAAGATATCTTCAGCGTTTTAGAACGTTTAAGTAACATTTCAAGCTTAAAAAATAGTTTTACAATTTTTGCAGTCAAGAACGTTTAAGAAACGCTTATAGGATTAAAATCGTTTATTCAAAATTCACTACGTTTTTTAAACCGTTTTTTTTAGAGAATGTCAGCGTTTTCAGAACGTTTAAGAAACTTTTCCATAAATAAAAATCGTTTTCAGAACACACGACTTTCTTTACGACCACCTTCCAGTTTGGGGGTGCGTTTAAGAATGTTAATGGAACGTTAAAGAAACGTTTAACGATTCGAAAAACGTTTGCAAAACGTACGAAGTACGTTTGTTTCTTAAAACAAAACTTAAAGTTTATTTGTGCGTTTCAAGAACAATTAAGGAACGTTTACATGATAGAAAACGTTTAAAATTTACAACGTTTTTAAGAACGTTTTTTTGAAAGTAAATCGGCGTTTTGAGAATGTTTGAATAACGTTTAGCTGTTTCTATAACAATTTCAAGACCTAAAACGTATTTTTGCGTTTAAGGAACGTTTATGTAACGCTTACGACTTTTACGTGGTCCAAAAACGCTCGTTTAACGCTTTTATGACGCTCCTAAAACGCTTCTTAAACGCTCTTTTAAAGCTGGGAAAATCTTTTATAAGAACGCATCTGGAAAATTCCCAAAACGCTCGTTTAACGCAACTTAAACGTTCCAAACGCTCCTTAAACGTTCTTTGGACGTTTTTAATTTTCTTTAACGCAGGAAAAATCTTAAAAAAACGCACTTTCGATTTTCTTGCAACGCTCTTTTAACGCACCTGAAACGTACCTCCAGCGTTCTTTAAACGCTCCCTAAACGCTCCTTTAACGCAACCAAAACATCGCTAAGTACCAAATGACCCAAATTAAACCCAAATAAAGGTAATTTCACCTATATAGGGTAATTTTAGGCATTAAAACGTCGAGAGCACAAGTCGGGCGTTAGAGAACTCGCGCATCCGTGAAGTTGGTGCCCGGTCGCTGACGTCACAGGACACGTCGCTCACACCCGAGAATGGCCGGAAGTCGTGAAAAGGGATTAACGTACGTAACATACTTACCTGTATGCACGCGACCGTGTCAAGGTGATAATTGAATAGATAGTCGACCATCTTCTTGCACCTCTTATTACCTGTTTATTTTTATTATTTTCCCTCCTCCTCCTCCTCCTCCTCCTCCTCCTTTGCCAATATTAACTATATCATTATTTATTTACCGCGCACTCATGTAAATAATGACGTCTTTTTTCCCCCTTATTTTCTTTCTTTTCTTTCGATTAAAATTCCAAACATTATTTTTCTTATTTTCTGTATTTTAAATTATTACTGAGATATTTTATTATTAGATATAAAATAATAAATCGTGTACAATAGAGTTCTTCATTCACTTTGAGGTTTTAAATATTCAAAAAAAAAGGGAAAAAAAAATTTTTTTTTACGAACAAACCTTGTGGTAAATCCATCAGGCGGAAATTCCTTAGAAGCTGGCAGTAAGCCGTAAAGACAGGTCGATGGATATAGTGCAACCACATGCTTAAACACATGTGGCATGAAACGATTTTTTTCTTAAAGTTCTTTTGTTTTTTTTTCTTTAAAATTGTCTGGTACCAAAAAAAAAAAAATTTTTTTTCCCAAAAAGAGGAAAATT
>JUFY01022740.1:0-15472 GCA_001855655.1 Leptopilina clavipes | reverse complement strand
CCCCCACTTTCCTTCTCTATCATTTTCTATCCGACAACTAACAGGGAATTTCTAGAAACTTCCACGTCCGTCCCTTTCACCCTTTGCAAAACTAAAGTAATTTGATTGTGAGTTTGTCGTACACGAGGAAAAGAGAGAGAGAGAGAGAGAGAGAGAATATCAGAATGAGAAAGTTTGAGAGTACGTTTCAGTACGTTTGCTGGATCAATACGAGACAGTCTGGCTGCTTGGCCTGTAAAAGGGAGAGAGAGAGAGAGAGAGAGAGATGATACAAGATGGCATGCGGAAGGAAAACCCCAGCAGTAAATTTCAAAAGGATTGAGATGGTTAGGGACTGTTTTCAAGGACACGTCATTTGTCCCGCGTTTTATTATCTATCCCTATCCGTTCATTAATTATCCATTAAAATTTAATTTCCATTCGCTCTTGTTTAATTATATAATTCGCTTCTATATTTGTCAAAAGAAAAAAGAAACACAAAAGTCAAGCGAAAATCGCTTTGCGCATGTTTCGAAGCCAAAATAAACAATTAAAAATGAATTCAGATTCTGCGCGGATTAAAATTATATAAATATATGTGTATTATGTATTTTGAGGTTAGAATTTTATTACGCCAAAATGTGCGCGACGCGAATGGCATGCGCAAAATCCATGTTTATATCCGCGTATTCATGATTCTGCGCGTGAACGATCATTGTATCGATTCAAACGCTCCGTTATTATATTTCAAAACATTTTGAAACGAGCGCAGCACATTTGGATCACATGGTTGCATAATAATCGTTCTAGTTCCACATTGGAATGTTTCGAAAAATTTTTTCCAGTTTGGTAATAATTTTCAAAAGCAGAAGCAAAAGCAGAAGTCCGAATTAGTTCAGATGCTATTGATAATCCAGATGCTACTGCTCATACAATTACTTGGACTTTATGTTACCCAATTTTTTTATTATCAGCACCATTTCCTACCCAAATTAGTTCAGATAATCGAGGTGCAAAAACTTGGACTATTTTTTCTATATTATCCAAAACATTCGGTTATCTGAACCAGGTTCTGCCTGAATTAGTTCGGATAATCCAAAAACTTGGACTCTTGTCCGAATCCCGCATTATTCGAACCAGGTCCTAAAATTAATTCACACACTCGAGGTTCCAATGTACAAACATAAATCCCAATATAACGGAACACTTCGAAAGCACCAAGTCGGATAATACCGTCAGTTTTGAATTCCAAACATTATCCGAAATCCTCACATACAATATGCAAAATCGAATTCCAGGACCAAATTCTCAACCATTAATCATGCAATCTACTGGACAATATAAGCAATAATGATTTTAAATGACTCACCCTTCGCTGACACTCGATGAAACCCCATCCGTATGACGCAAAGAACCTCATCAATTTTTGATTTGATTGAGAGTTGAAGAAACAAAACACCTATCATCGAACACTACCGATCGCGACTTTAAACGAAATCGAACACTCCCGAAGCTAAATGACTTTAAGATGGAAAATTTATATTCCACGTTGATCCTTATCTGCATATCTGAAACAAACAATAAAAGCATTTCTTAATTATAAATATAACAAATTTCGTTTCTATTTTTCTGTTTCATTTTTAGGAGCGTTCCTCATCCCCTTTTTCATCATGCTCATACTGGAAGGTATACCTCTGTTCCTAATTGAATTGGGCCTCGGTCAAAAAATGCGACAAGGCGCTCTTGGCGTATGGAACACTGTTCATCCCTGGTTAGGAGGTATAGGAATGGCTGCTTGTATTGTCACATTTTTCGTTGCGCTTTACTACAATGTAATCATCACCTGGTGCTTCTACTATCTCTTTAACTCATTACAGGTAATATCCGCCACTAACCAAAACATAATAAACTCTCACCTAAAGTATACATCTAATCTTTTCTTTTCTTTCCCCCCAACGAACGCATTAGGCTGTGACGTATAAATTTGGCGTAAGTATTCAATACACTTCCGTATATTTCTTAAAAAGTAGAATCAATAGAAGAATTAATCGGAATCAATCGAAATCAATCGGACAATTAACAACCATTTAATTTTTTTTCCATTTAGGAACCATTATTGTGGTCTTCCTGTCCAGAGGTGAATGGAAAGCCGGTTGAAGAATGTGCAAAGAGTTCAGAAACGGCATATTTTTGGTACCGTGTAACGCTCGATGCGTCACCAACAATTGACGATGGCCAAGGACTAAAATGGTGGATAGTTATATGTTTACTAATCAGTTGGATAGTCGTATTTTGCATCGTTATGAAGGGAATACAATCGTCGGGCAAGGTACGTATAAAGAAAAAAATTTGACGTCTCTCATGCAATTATCGAATGCAAGGAGTCGTCGAATTTTCAGCTTCCTTCAAAACTGCGCGACAATTTCATCGAACTTAATTCATCGATTCGCAGGTGGTTTATTTCACCTCAATGTTTCCCTATCTGGTCCTCACTATTTTCTTCATTCGAGGGATAACGTTAAAGGGTGCTGGAGCTGGATTGGCTCACATGTACACACCAAAGGTATGCTTGAACCAATTTTAATAGTTTTACAATTGGAATTTTGATTTGGAGATACAGATATAGAATTTAAAAATACTTGAACTTAAAAATACTTAAAAATATTCTTTTTAATGTTTCTCCTTTTTAATGTTTAGGTGGAAAAGTTACTAGAACCGAAGGTTTGGTTAGATGCTGCAACCCAGGTGTTTTATAGTTTTGGTCTCGCATTCGGATCATTGATTGCGTTTGGAAGTTATAATACCGTCAACAATAATTGTGTCAGGGATGTGTTACTTGTCAGCTTCTGCAATGCTTTCACTGCAATTTACGCGAGTGTCGTTATTTTCGCAATTCTCGGTTTCAAGGCAATGAGTAACGTGGAAAAATGTCTCGAGGGGTAAGAATTTAGATCATCATTTTTATTTCTTCTAGTTTCCACTCTAAATCCCCTAAATACATACAAAGTAAAATAATCGATATTGTAAAAGAGAAAACGTGCGCCCATTCAAATGTGTGCACGAATTACTAATTGACTGACAAAATCAATAAATGACTGGCTAAAGGACTAAATTACTAAATATCTGACTAAATTAGTTACCAAATGACTAATTTTACTAACTCACAAGATGGAAATAAGAGTATTAATAACACAACAAAATAAAAATTATCACTATTATTATTCTTATAATAAAAAGATAAGAAATAACGTTAGGCCGCACATGAAGGGAATAGATCTCTATTCTCAAGATAATTAACTGACTGACTAAATAACTAAACGACCAAATATAATAAACTAAATTTCTTACAAAAATTTACAATGCAAACAATAATTTACATTCTAAACTCTGAATGACATTGATCAAAAGAAATGGTAATAAATATTAAAAACAATAACGTATTAGAAGCAATAATAATAATAACAAAAAAAAGATTTTTTTATCATCTACTTAAAAAAATTAAGATTTTAACATGTAATGAAATGTTTTTTTAATGTAAAAAATAGTTTTTTTTATAATGTGAAAATAGTTAATAAGAATAAACATTGAAAACAAAAAAACATTTCTGATTTAATGAGTTATTATATTTTTGAAACTTTAAAACAAATTCATAAACAAAATTAGCTAATAACTTACTTTATATTTAGTCGTATTCACACAGTAAAAATATTTTAATTTTGATTCAACATAGAGGATTTAAAAATTTTAACAAAATAACTTAATTTAATTTTACTAACTCACAAGATGGAAACAAGAGTATTAATAACGCAACAAATGAAAAATTATCACTATTATTATTCTTATAATAAAAAGATAAGAAATAACGTTAGGCCGCACATGAAGGGAATAGATCTCTATTCTCAAGATAATTAACTGACCCATGAATATAAGAATGTCTTTTTCTAAATATCTGCTCTTTTCCGCTCTTTTAATAATAAAAAATTTTCAGCAACAAGAATTTACTACTCAATGCTGGATTATTGAGTGGGAACACATCGATTTCAATCCATTCCGAAGAATTTGAAAACGCTCTGCATCATTTCAATTCATCGATGAATTTAACTCTCGACGTTTGTGATTTAGGCGAGCAACTAAATAATGTAAGTCATTCTATTATTGATATTATACCTCACAAATAATATTCAACTTTCTGCGGGAATTTTTTTCAACACAAAACAATGTTTCAGGCTGCGGAAGGAACAGGCTTGGCATTTATAGTCTTCACACAGGCAATAGTCGAACTTCCAGGTGCGCCTTTTTGGTCCTGTATATTTTTCCTAATGCTCCTTGCACTTGGTCTGGGCTCTCAGATCGGACTTTTAGAAGGAATGCTCTGCGTGATTTTTGAAATAGATCTTTTCAAACGGGTCAAGAAGCAATACATGACAGGTTAGTTATAACCGAATAAATCATGTATAGTTAAAATTTGAAACTACAGTAATAATTTAGGTTCAGAAAACAATAAAGAAACGGATGGATAATTCTTAATTTTCAGGTGTTGTCTGCATTATCTGTTTCTTTGTGGGTCTAATATTTTGCACTGGAGCAGGTGAATATTGGTTGACAATGTTCGACAGTTTTGCAGGAACAATTGGTCTTGTTTTGGTCGCTCTCATGGAAATGCTAGCTCTGATATTCGTTTACGGACATGAGAAGTAAGTTCTTTTACTAATTTTCCACATACTAACAAGTTATTAATGTTGAAAAAAAAATTCTAGATTCACTAAAGACATCGAGGAAATGACTGGATACAGACCAGGATGGTACTGGCAAATAACCTGGAGATTCTTGGCACCAATAATCATGGTTGCTATTCTGATTGCCAGTGTGGTGCAAATGATCATGAACAAACCAAAATATCCCGCTTGGGTTGCTTCTTTGGTGAGAAATGAATGATTTTTTTTCCTATAATACTAGATCCAAAATTTGAAAGCGAAATAATCGGGAATCTTTTCCTATACCTATTCGTTAGTGTTTTTCTATTATCGTTAGTGAAATTTGGTGAAATTATTGTCATTACAGGGCAAGACAGAATTGACGATCTATCCGGATTGGGTTCTAGCGATTGGAGTAGGAATAATTCTTATAGGAATCGCGCCAATTCCTGTCGTTTTTCTAATGCGAAGGTTCCAATTAACGAAACTTGATGTCGACATTCATCATGGAAGTATTCGTCGCAATGACACCACGGTATCAACGAAAGAAATGATGGGCGATGTCGATGTAAGTATCAAAAACGAAATCAATAATTTTCAATTTAGCTTATATGAAAATATTACACATAAGTGCCAGAGTATTTTTTTATTATATTCGAATCTAGTTTATGAATACCACTTATAACCAATTTTCAATTCTCGAATAGTCATCGCACAGACTTTTAATATTGTTCGCACTGTTATAATTATTAATTATATACAAACAGCAATTAAAGTACTTTTAACACAGATGTCACAGTTGTACCTTCACAGCTTTAATATTTGTTCGTAATACGCTTTTGTTTTTTGTTTTTAAAAAATGCTTTCTATGGTAACAAAAAAAATTCAGGGTAAAATACCTTGATGGTAAAATTGAGTTTATAATGAGAATATCCAGTATGTACCGTTAAAAATGCTCCAAAATAGATAAAATATGTATAAATTATAAATTTTGAGATTTGTACTATTTGCAATTTATGTAATATTTACAATACACCTAAATGTGATCTACAGATGTATGGGTAAACCCGTCTGTGGTAACGTCGGTATCCGCTTAGCTACCGTATAATGTGAGTCGTTGTAGTATTTTGAGAATGCAAATTTTAGATAAACTTCATGTTAGTTAGATTCTACATTATCAGAAAAAAAATCTACATTTTTTCCTCACTGCTTTTCTGTAATAAAAAATCAATTTAGAATCATGTACCACGAAATCAATATTATCATGATCTTATAAATAACATTTTCATTTCATTTTTTACTTAAATTCAGTTTGTCTTCTTCTCTTTCTGATTAACATTGGCTTGTACTAGCATAAACCTGATTCAGTTTGTCGTCCAAGGCAAGAAACTGCGCGTGCGCAATCTGAGAATAGTGGGGAGCCAATCACAGGGCGCTTATCCCCACTATTGAATTAGCAGCGCGCGCAGAAATTACTTGAACATCAAAGAACAAAATAGACTCTATTTAAAACTATTTTTCAAAAAAACTGGATTTATCTATTAAAATAATTCAAGGTTTATCTAGTTATGAACATTCCATATTTCACCATTGACAAATATTCGGAAAAATTTCAATGAAAAACATTCATTAATTTAAGGAATGAATTCGATTCATCAAATTAGATTTAATGTACCCCGTGTGGATAAATTTAAAATAAACTAATCATATTTTTTTTCTTTCATAGTTGGACGATTATCAAGATCGACTGGAAGATTTTCCTGAAGAAGATGAAAATAATGACAGTGACGATGATAATAATGCACCCCCTCGAATGAAAGACAGAGGTAAAGCTTTCGAAATGAAAGTTATTAACTTCTAACTTTATAGCTCAATTTCTCGTACTTCCGATAAATAACACGAAAGAACGTGAGAATGAGAGAATCAATTAGAATTTAGAATAATGACGAATTTTAACATATATATATATATCGTGAATGAAAGGTAAATGCGAACATTATTTCTAATCATCTATATATTTATTTACCCCCTTAGACTACTAAAATGTATAAAAAAATACTATTATATTTATTTTTCAAGAAAAAATATATTTTTTTAACTTGGTAAAAAATTATGATTCGCAAAATAAACGAAAGAGGAATTCAAATTGTAAAAATATTTTTTTTATACTAATTTATTATAGTTAATATTATTTATTGTCATATTATTATTGTTAACTATTTATTTATTTATTTATTTATTTATGAAACGCAAATATTTATTACAAACATTATAATCAATCATTCATTAATTTTATTATTCTAGACAATTCTCGTAATATTAAAAAATAGAAAAAAAAATTTTTACAAGCGTAGTTTGAGTTTTCTTTTTTGTTCATTTGCAATTTTTTTTACCAAGAATTAAAAATTTTATAGCCACCGTTTTGTATATCTGCAGGCTTGACAGTTTAATGGCTGATTTCATCAACTGTAGATTAAAATTTAAATTTGATTATATATGAGAGAGAGATTTTAACGAATGTTGATGAAATTAGAACTAAAATTATAGTTTTAAGCTTCTGTAAATTGTAATTTAGATAATGAAAAAAAAAACGAAAATCAGGTTTCGTTTAATGAGCAAAACTAATTGAATGAATTAAACTGCCAATTAGGGATAGTTCAGGCTAAAAGATTTAGAACAGAAAAAATGGGCAATAGTTTCCTATTATAGTATTATTACAATTAAAAAATTGCGTCGATGTGGTCTCTAAGAATTTTCGAATTTAAAAAATCTAATTTTATTATTCTCGAATTGAAATTATTTGCAAATTCTTTCCCATACTTTTTCTACTATTCTTGACTAGAGTTTACAAACTTTTTTTCTTTCTAAACTATTCGAAAAACGATAGGATTAATTTTTGATCATTTTTATTATTTCTCTCGATAGTAAAGTATATTTTTTTTTACAAATTACGCTATTCTTTATACCTTATATACAAAAAAGTGCTATTTGATTTTAAGATTAGTCAAGAATATTGCGATGAAAATATTATATAATACAGAAAACCAAAAATACTCGGGATGACCAAAAGTTAAAAAAAAAAAATTTTTTTCCAACCTGAATTGCGCAATTTTTAAAGTGTAGAAAAGAAAAAATGCATAATCATTTTTTATCGCAGAAAAATAAAAGTAAATCAAAGACTGCCTTTAATCGATACATTTGAATGTAGTTTCGCAGAACTTTTACGATTTTTTAAAAACTATCAAAATAAATATTTTAAACTCTCATTAAAAATGTTTTCGAGAATTTTTTTTCTAATTCAAGGTATTAATAGTAAGTTACATTTTTCTATAAATAATGAAAATTTCTCTTAACTTCCATATTAAATATTACTTTTTGAAAAAAAAATAAAACGCTAATTACGAACAAGTGACAATTACTTGTTTATTGAATTAATTAATTAATTAAAAAAAACTTAATTATAACTGAAGAATATTAAATTCGTCAGTTATTGCATTAAATTGAAAGTGTCTTTCAGGTTTATGAAAAACTTTTAAAAATTTTTGGTCTTATTCAAAATAATATTTTTCATTCAATTAGCACAGTGGAGTTAATATTATAAATTTACTAAAAAAAAGTTATTACTTATTTAGACAATAAAATTGGCACTAAATTGACCATGAGTTCAAGTTATCCAAATTCTCAAAATTTCATATCTTTTTCAGGTTTTCAAACACTCTTCTTATTTAATTAACTGCCACGGATTTAATTAAAAATTACCTAAAAGAAATTAATTATATATTAATAATTAATTTAATAAATCAATCAATCGATTAATTATATCAATAATTAATCTAATCAATCGATTAAATGATTAATTGAATCAATAATTAACTAATTTCAAGAGTTAAAAAAAAGTCGTCACTATTTCGTAATTATCCGATTAAAAAGTGTGGAAATTATAATGAATTTTGTCGCGTTCACTATTGGTCACCCGATCTTGTACTTGTAAATAATTATTATAATTATAAGATGTATAAAATTTAAGTAAGACCAATGAACTGTAAGCTACGATGTGATCCAAAAATAAACAGAAAAGATGAAAAATATATGCGGAAAGAGAGAGAGAGAGAGAGAAAGAGAGAGCGAAAGAGCGAGAGATAATATAAGTATATATTCTTCTGTTAAAGAATCACAAAAAATGGAGTATTTAAAAAAATAAAAACTAAAACAAATTCTCAAAGCAGTTGGATCTCTTTATCTGAAAATTTTCATTTCAAAACCATACAAATAAGAATTAAATAACGCGATAACAATGACTGCTATTAATGTATAAATCTGATTAATTAATTGGAGTATTCAGTTAATTAAGGCTCAATTAGAAAATTAGATTATTATCTAATTTACGTGATTATAATTTGCAGATTAAACAGATCCAACTACACATTTGCATATAATTATAAGAATAAAAGATCTATCTCTAAATCTGAATTATAGTTAAAAATTAAAAATGACTCATTATTATTAGACTTTTTTCTTTCAGTAATTAATAAAAAAAATAACATAATACTTAAAAGTTAATTTAACTAAAAATTAGTTATTTTTTTAAACCAAATGTTTAGTAGAAATATTACTTTTTAAATCAGTGACTGACTTTTTGTTATAAAATTAGTTATTTCTAATTCAAATTTAGAGAACCGAATAATAGCAAAAACAAAATTATTAATTATTGTAAATTGTAAATTCTTGTTATAAATTTCTTTTTATAGCTCAAATGTGTATTTTTCTTAAGTGAAAAATGTTAAAGAAAAAAACACAAATTATTACCCAATCAGTTAAAGTATAGATATTTATTTAAAACAATTTAAATTATTTAAATTTTACGTTATTTTTTGAAAATTTAATTATTAATATAATAATTTTGTTATTCCAATATTGCTCAAAGTGTAAAATATTATCAATCTTTTAATTTAAAAAAATGTAATTCTTCGAAAAAAACAATGTTAATTCAAAAGACGGATTTTAATTTTTAAAGAACATTTGAATAATAACAAATCAAAAAATTTATTTCCAATTATTTCTAATTATTGAAATATGAAAGAATTTCGAACGAAAATTCAAAGAAAATTCGTTTTCTTTTTTTTTCGAACTATTCTATGAAATGAAATGCGTCGAATTTTTCGTTATTTTTTTTTATTTCCAAAAATACTCCAATTGTGATTGCTTTTTGCGGAAATGAAAAAGTTCAAAACTGTATAATATAATGTAATAAAAGCCACGTAAGATATTGCAAACGGAATCGTGACAAGAGAAAAACATTATATAAATTTTTTTTCCAACAAAAAAAAAAAATTGAAAAAGAATTTAATATTCACTGATGTAAAAATTAATTATTATTTAATTAAAATCATAATTATTGATTCGAGTCAAATGACTAATTTAAATATATGTAAAAACTTATTCACTTCTTTAAAAGATGAAAAAAAGATTTATTTACGAAATCTTCAAAAGAAAAAAAAAATTGAAAAATTCAATATATTTTTAATAATTTTTTTCTCTAATCTCGATGAATGTAGAAGACAAAGGTTCCGATATATTAACTAGAAAATGAAAAGCGATCTTTATTTTTCTAATTATGAGGAAAAATAAAGCGCAAAACGAATGTTCCAAATCTCGTGTGTTCAATCGAATATTATACCACGTTTTCAAAAAGTTGAAAAAAAGAAATTTACTGCAAAATACGTTTTTTATGCGAGATATAATGTTTCTTTTACAGAAAAGAAAATATATAAAAAATATATATATATATATTCGTTAAATGGTGAAAAAAAGAAATTAAATAATTAAAGCGTGGTTATATAATATAAGAGTTATGTTGGATCCTCGAAGCTTAAATTTTTCCGTCGACTGATTTGTATTTTTTGCTTTAAAAAAATTCTTCCCCTTTATTTTCACTTGTAAATATAGAAAAAGATTTGGGGCTGACTAGAACGTTTACTTAATTAAAAAAAAAGAAAAGAAAAAAACAACCCACATCGAAAACTCCTCTCGCTTATGACAAAAAGAAATATTATAATTAATTTTAGTGAATCTCATTAAACTAATAATTAAAAAAACTTTTTTAGCCTAAGTGAATTTTCTTCCATTCAAAAATTTTCCAAACAAGAAATTATTAGATAAAAATTGAAATTTTCCTATCAAAAAAAAAATTTTGTTTTCTATTTTAAAAATTAAAAAAAAATCAATATTAATTTACTATCATTAATATAAAATACATTTCAAAAGAAATATCGAAGTAATAAAAAGACCTAAATAGTGGGACAAGTTTTTTTTTTTTTTTTTTTTATCATCTAATGAATAACTGATAACTAATAACTGATAATAAAATTTCTTGCAGTAATTTTTAAAATTACATTTCACATTGTCAAAAAATGAGGAGCGAAAAATATGGAAAAAAGTTTCCCAAAAAATTTCCCCAAGTGAATTTGAAATTATGACAGAGAAAAATGATTCATTATTTATTAATTTCTGGAATTGCGAATTAAAATCTAATTCTAAAATATTTTTTTTAGATCCAATTCATCATTATATTACATCCTATATATTGTAAATAAAATTATTATCATTATTATTATTATTATTATTATTATTATTATTATTATTATTATTATTATTATTATTATTATTATTGAGAAATTTTACTATCAAAAACTAATTAGAAACATTTTATTTTCCAAAATTTTAATCGTAACGTATATTTTTCGGGTTAATTTATAATAAAATAAACAAAAAGTGATATAGGTGCGCAAAAAGGAACCATAAATATATTTTAATTATGGAACCCCATGTGTAGTATTTCTATTGCGAATAAAATTTCTCAATTCCTTGAATGCGCGCAAAAATTTATGCAGTATATAAATAATATTAGTATAAACTCGTAATTATAAAAAATAAAAAAAAAATAGAAATAGAACGATTTAAAAAGTATTGTATACAAAAATTGTAATTATTTAAATAAAAGCTTATTTATTGCCAAAAAAAAAGAAGAAGAAACAATTTTAATCAATCAATATTTAACACCTATAATTTTGATGATAATTTTCAAATTACAAGCGAGTTTAATGATAAGAATTTTCCTTTTTTTAAAAGGTTTTTTTGCAACTGATATCCGGCTCATTAAACACTTTTCGACGAATAGTCATTTTGCATTTAAGATTATAATAGTTAATATAGAATTTACAATTTCAAGCATTTTAATTTCTTCATTCTTAAAAAATAGAAAAGAAATTCAACATTTACTGAAAAATTAATATCTAACATAATTCGATTTTATTATTAGAGAAATATAATTAGAATATTTTTTTTGTTTTTTAATATTGTTGAGGCCTCATTAAATTATTATCTATATTCTGATTCTTATCTTTTTTCATAGTTTCAACCTTCAAATTAAATAATTAAAATAAAAAATAAAATGAGTTGAAAGAAATAATCAAAGAAAAATGTTCAAAAATTAAATTTCTATAATCATTGAAACATAATTGTCCTCTGTGTAAAAAAAATATGAAACACGAAATTATACGGATATTGAAAAAAAATTTCCCGTATTTCGAAAGTATAATTTACTTTCCTAATGTGAATTTCAGAAATATTAAAGTTTTACACCCTCCGACAAAAAAAAAAAAAATTAATTTGTGTACAAAGGAAAGGAGGGATAGACAAGCTTTTCACTTTATACGAATCGTATTAGTCAACGTTCGTTATTACACGTGGGTTGAAGTAAAAAAAATTTTTTCCAACTTTCTACCACATTCGAATTTTTTCAATAGCAAAATTCCAATTTTTCAATACAGAATTTTTAAAAACACAATTTATAAAAAAAAAAAAAATCAAAATTACAGAAAAATCCACTTTTATTAAAAATTTAAAAATAAATTATTAACGAAAAGATTTGACATTAGGTGAAATATGTAATTCACTATTGTGATTGTTGTTACATCACAATATCTAATCAACTTATCTGATAAAGGGGTCTATTTACTCGGAATTAACAGATTTTCACTAAAAAAAAATCAAACACTCCTGAAGAGAAATATTGTCACATTTTATCAATCATCAAAATTGCGGAATCAAGTCATGACATAATGTCCAAGAGATCGGAGACGAATGTAAAAAATGACAGTAAAAAATTTTTGAAAATGGAAACAAGTGATACAAGTGATGAAAAAAATTCAGAGGACAATGAATTTTTAGTGAAATATCGTGGCAAAAATTATGAGATTAGTAATTTTTTGAAAAAACATCCTGGCGGTAGTAAAATTTTACAACCATTTAAAGGTTTAAGTATTGATGTTGTTTTAACACAAAATCCACATTCTGAAGCTGCTCTACATATTTTTCATGAATTCGTCAAAGAAAACAGTGACGACTATGACAGTATTGAGGTGAGAATATCAAAATATAAACAATAAAACATTACTAATTTAATTAATTAATTAAATTTTAATAAAACATCAAAATCGATTTTTAATTTGAAATTTTAAACAAATATTATGTGCTAAAATAATCTAGTTTCAATCAATTGATATTATATTTATGTTATTTTACAAGCGTGTCTAACACTTCGTCCGTTTTCACGGACGAGCGTTATGAATAGTTAATGGGGGAAAAGTTTACTTTAATTTCCCCAAGTTGATGCCACATAATATAAAAGTAACACCTAAATAAATTAAGGCACACACGCGTATAGATTACAAAAAATAATAATGTCACGACACCAAACTGAAATTGAATGAATGAAAATAAACCGAAAATTATTATTGATTTTCAATTTTTCAACATAATTAATTACGTATCCAATTAGAATAAATAATAATTCAATGATGTAATAATATATATTTTATTACATATATAATAAAAAATATGTAATCATTAGTTTCTTTTAATTCTGTAATTATTAATTATTATTATAAATTATACTTGATTTAATAATATTAATAAACTGCATTATTATTGCAATTAATGTAAATAAATTACAGACACAAAAAAACCGTATCTCGTAATTTAAAAATCAACAGCTTATCATTTTGTGAAAAAAATTGTCTTGGTAATCTGTCATTATCTAATTTAATCTAACTTCCTGAGAAATGAAGTTAATAAATATTTTAACAAATTTGTCATTTTATATACCCTAATTTATTTTTTTTTTTACCTTTTTAAAGCATTTTAGATTTTGCTCAGGGAAATGAAAACATTTTCAATAATGAAAAGATTTTCAATAGAATACATTATGTATGTTAAATACAGTTTGAAATACGATTAGTGAATAAATATGATTGAATGTTAAATATACTCCAAGAAAGAAAACAAATAGTTCAGATTATCAAGAAAAGATGATAAAAAAAGTAAAAAAAATGTTCTCACCTTCGACTACGAGTCTATGACGTCAATATTGATTTTTCCTGGTACCTGTATCGATATTTCTCTTGTATCAATATTTCACGTACCGCATATTTCATCTGAAACAGAAGAATTTCCAATCAATTTGTACTCTTTTATGACCTTTTTTGATGTAAATACAAAGAAAATTGAAGCTGAATTTAGAAAAAAAAAAATTTGCGGCGTCGGGAAACCTAACCTCAAAATGTTAAATTTTACATATACGCTCAACAATGGCGACTGTTTTGTTGAATTTTACTTTCAAACAACTCATTTCACATAGACAATAACATTAAACTTTGTTATTTACTAAAATATTATTAATTTTTCACAATTCTGAGCAATTTTTCACACGACAATTTTCACTAAGAATTTTTATAGCAAAGTTGTTGCTTGTATAACGGTTTCCCTCTAAAAGTATGCGGAAATGATAAGAGCCGGAAGTACAGTACCGTAATGAAAACAGTGACTTACAATAAAAATAAAGGTCCATTTTCTTTGAAATAATTATTCAACTAATTAAATCGAATATAAAATTAATGTCCAGAAATACAATTAATTACGTTTATTAATAGTTTTAGTAAATTTTTGTCAATGTTAAAATTTTTAATCAAGCAATTGTTATATTGACGCAAGGAAGACACTGCGCATGAACCAAACTTCCATTGCGGATTTTTAGCGGGAAATTAATTCAAATTTAAAATTATAAATTTTCTTTAAGTTTGTTAAATTTATATTTTTATATTAATAATTAATTTTAATACTTTTTCGTTTCAGAGACTTATTGACTGGAATTCACCAATTTTTTGTCAAGTGGGGTCACTGGCTGAAAACTATTGGAAATGGGTGAATTTACCAGTGAATCGTTCGATTCGTCTCTTTCGCTCAAATTTTTTAGAAAATCTTTCCATTACACCTTGGTTTATTGTACCAATTGTATGGATACCAGTCTCACTCTATTATTTCTATCTTGGCTGCTTAATAAACGCTTCCGGTCATTTGCGTAAGAAAAAATTTATTACATTTAATATAATAAAAATTTTTTTTTAATTAAAACGTTAATTAAATTTATTCGAATTAATTAATTAATTAAAATTGAATTAATTAAAATTGAATTAATTAAAATTGAATTAATTAAAATTAAATGAATAAAAATTGAATTAATTAAAATTAAATTAATTAAAATTGAATTAATTAAAATTAAATTAATAAAAATTGAATTAATTAAAATTAAATTAATTAAAATTGAATTAATTAAAATTGAATTAATTAAAATTAAATGAATAAAAATTGAATTAATTAAAATTGAATTAATTAAAATTAAATGAATAAAAATTGAATTAATTAAAATTAAATTAATTAAAATTGAATTAATTAAAATTAAA
>JUFY01022738.1:0-15250 GCA_001855655.1 Leptopilina clavipes | reverse complement strand
GTGTAAATACACATGTAAAAACACGTATAATTACATGCATCAATAAGCAAAAATATAGTAAAATATAGTATAATATATTGTATAACAATATACTACATATATAGTAGGGGAGAGGCTTGCAGGTTGTCCAGGCTTGCAGGTTGACCAAGTTCCGTTATTTTTTATTCTATAAGTGCCATAATTAAAAACGCGACTGATATTGTTGTCAAATGATTAGTTATTACTTTTTATGCTCTTTTGGAGCAAAAGAAGTAATAAAAATGTTTTTGTTAAACAAATTCTGAAATTTACATGTGGAAAAATTGAAAAATTAAAATTGTGACTTTTTCGGTGCTAACAAATTGAAGATTTTTATAGATAATTTAAGTTAAAAATTTTTCTGAGTTGCTTTTTTAATCAATTTTGATATCCGAAAGGAATTTTTAAAATATAATAAATTAACATTTTTTTCATCGATTTAAAAATAGAGTTCAAAATTGCAGGTTGTCTCACTTTAAGGTTGCAGGTTGACCAACCTCTCTTTTTCGCTTATTTACATCAAATGAATTTTTATGATTGTTTAATGTTTGGAAGTTATCAAGCCAAAAATAAGAAACGCAACGTTCCACCGAAAAGATCATCGGAACCGCTAGCAAAACGGAGAAGAAAAACTAAACAGTGAAAATTCTGTTAAGTTTTAACAAATGTCCGAAATGCGAGTCCAATGGTAATTTAGAGTAAAATTTTCATTTTTTTCACATATCTTGTTTTTCATTTGATTTTCAATTAAAAAAAAATTTTTATTTTTCAAAAATTTTTTTTATTTAAAAAAATTTTATTTATTAATGGATTGTTTAAAAATTTTTAATTGATATTATTATGTTCAGAAACATCAAATGTAAGTGAAATTTGATAAATTTTCATAAATTTATTTGAGTTTTTCCATATTATTATCAATTTATCAAAGTTGGTCAACCTGCAAGCCTAAATTTCGAAACGTTGATTTTATATCATTTTTAAAATTTGATGTAAAAATTTTATTTTTTGCCAATTTAAATCAACTACGGGTCAAATTTGTAGCTTTTTAGGTCCTCTTTCGGATGGTATGTTCATATAAATTATTATTATTTTTTTTAATGAGTTATGAGCAAAAAAGCTTAAGTTGGTCAACCTGCAAGCCTCTCCCCTAGTAACAGAAAATTTTAGTCAGAAAAAATATTTCTTCTTATTTATTAATTATTATTAATATATGCATAATATAAAAATATATTCGTTTTTAAAAAAAAATATTTAAAAAAATATATAAAGCAACTTTTACTACTTACAAAGTAAAACTAAAACTGTTTGTAATTTCTGCGCATTTCTGTCAATTTTTTTACTATTTTTGCGAGTAAATTTTAATACGTCCGAAGTGAATTTTACTACTTTTACGCTAATTTATTATTTCCAAAGTAAATCTAAATTAGTAAAATTTACTCCGAAAATGGTAAAATTTAATTCGAAAATAGTACAAAATTGACAGAAATGCGCAGAAATTATAGAAGTTACTTACAAAGTTTTACTTTGTGTTACTTTTATATTTTTTTCGTGCATATTTTGAAATTTTTTTTTTATTTATATCTGTAAGTACAAACTAATGGAAATAAAATAAGTATAAAAAAACAAATGAAGAATAAATAAAATAAATTAAGTAAATTAATTATTATTATTATTATTTATCTAAATAAATAAATAAAGTTAATTATTATTACTATTTATCTAAATAAATAAATAAATAAAATTAATTATTATTACTTTTTATCTAAATAAATAAATTAATTAAATTAATTATTATTATTATTTATCTAAATGCATAATTAAAATAATAAAGAAGGTATTTTTAAATTAAAAAAAAAGAAAAATAACGAAATAAACACAATAAAGTAGAATTAAAATTAACTTACGTAAATGTCCAGTGTATAATGGCAAATACAGATATAAAAACTTTTCTCTATTGGAGAAACTCTATAAATTTTGAGACCCCCTTTCCCCCCTCTCCCCATCATAGGAAGTAGATATTCCATGGCTGGTGCATGTCTGAGACTTTTAAGGAGTTTCAACGTCCCATTATAAAGTCTTCACCGAATATAATAACATCTGACTCCGTGGGCTGGAAGACATTAGGGAAATAGAACTCACCCCCCCCCCCCTACCCACTCCATATCACCCTCCACCACGTTCCATTTCCCAATATATATACGGGAGCCTAATCGGCCAACTTGGAAGAAGCAACGGCTTTACTTTTGCGATTTCGATACATCGGACGTTATTGGACGGTCTCGACGTATCAAAAATTCCAATTCGGATTTGAAACGACGTCATTGAGGAATGGAAAGTGAAATAAAGCAAAGATTAATGTTTTTTTTTCTTTCTTTCTTTCTTGGTATTAATAAGAATGATTCTGTATTTTTTTTTATTTTTTTATTTTTCCTCAGTAATAATTGAGACTCTATTCTCTCGTTAATATATTATTAGTGTGCTAATAATGATAGTATATACAGATGAAAAAACAATAAGAAAAGTGTATGTGTGTGTCCCTTATGCAATTTTTTTTTTTTTTTTTTTTTGAGGGAAAAAAGCAGTTAATCGCCTTTATACAATTTTTTGTTGTTGAATTTTTGTACTTAATTATACAGAGCAGTAATATACAATCGTCGATTATTTTTTATTTCACAATTTTTTTTCTCTCTCTCTTTCTCTCTCTCTCTCTCTCTCTCTCTCGAAATATTAGTTGGAAAAATGTTTCGTTTTATTTTTGTTTGAAAAGAAAGATTTTTTATGTCAACATTTTTTGTAAAATTGATTGAAAAATTTTGTTAAGATGCAAAAAAGATGGGAATAAAATTTAATGATTCAAAATTTTTAATTTTTAAATCCAATTTTAAACATTTGATTGAAAATTTATATTTTTAGGTTTAAAATTTAATTTAATGATTCAAAATTAGAAAAGCTTTAAATCTTAAATTCAATTTTAGACAAATTAAATATTTTAAATCTTAAACGCAATTTTAAAGGTTTGAATGAAAATTAATATTTCTACGTTTAAAGTTTCATCTAATGATTCAAAATTTGAAAAATTTTTAATCTTTTATGCAATTTACAAATTTTGATTTAAAACTTAATATTTTTAAATTTTTATTATAATTTTTTAAAAATTCAAATTTTTTGAGAACAAAATTTTTTCCTTAAAAGATTTTGATATTTAACGAGACATTTTCCTTATGTGAATAAAGAATTTGTTTTTCTCAAAGGTTTCCATATTCAAAATGCTTTCAATTATTACATTTTAAAACTTTAACGTTCTTTTGGTATCGTTAGCTCTCTTTTTGGCTTTCGCAAATAAAAAAAAAACAATCTGACTAAACCCCTCGTGAAGAAAAGTAAGACAATATTTTTCGTAGATTCGCTTAAACTTTCAATAATTGAGAATTTTTGAAATAATTTTAAAAATCGTTGAAAATGGAAAAATTTTTTTAATGTGAATTTATTGAAAAAAAACAGTCGATAAGAAAATTTTTCAATATTTTTCTAGATCCACTGAAGAAAGAATAGGAAAAAAAATTAATATTATACACAACATTTAAAATCACATTGATTTTTTCTTTTATATGAAATATTTTTTTACTTTAAATATGTTTTTGTTGGAAATTCTAAAATTACACGAGGTCAAAAACAAAAAAACCATTCGAGGGGTAAAAATAATCTTAGTTCATAATCTTTGGTGTTAGCTGTATGGAACTCAGTTCGCGCTTTTTCTGCTAGTAGCAAAAAAAAATTTACCGGCAACTAAAAAATTTATTTCAAATCTGTATTTAAACATTAAAAACTCAAAAATAATAAATTTTGTATCTAGAAAACTAATTTATGAGTTAAAGTCTCAATATTATAACTATAAATAAATCCAATTTTATTCTATAACAAAATAAAGAACAAAAAAATTCAAATTTAAAAAAAAATTTAATTTTTTCCTTAAAAGAAATTATAAATTATAAAATCAGAAGAAACATGGAATTAAAATACTGTTAACGAAAAAATTTTTAAAAAGGCAAATTTTTTTCAATGAGGAAAGGATAAAAATCGATCGAAATTGTTTTGAGGAATTTCGTAAATTACTCAGGTGTTTAAAAATATCAAAACTTTCGTAATATATAATATATATATATATATATGTAAGTAAAATAATAAATGGCACATTCTAGAAATTTTCGCGCGATTCTTGAGGTAACGATGAAAAAAAAACAACAATCGATAATAATTGAAAATTCAGGAGTTTATAATAAACTCATTTTCCGTATACTCGGTCTCTCACTCACTCTCTCTTTCTCTCTCTTTCTCTCTTACAATAATCTAGTACATCATTTATTTACAAATTCTCTCACTCCGATTGTCCAACATTTACACTGTTTTTTTTATTTTTGTTTTTTTTATTATCACTAGAAATATCTTACACGACTTTTTAAAATCAAATAACGTTCCTTATATTTGAATTAAACTCCAGCTGCATTGGATTATATCGTTAATGTCCGATTTAACACAAGTCCAATCACAGTTAACAAAACAACAAGTTTTGTTTTGTTGAGATTTTTTTATATCACGCCGATCGATTTTTGGATCCTTTATCGATTTCCGTTGAAGCAATTCTTTTTGGATCCGAAGGAAAGACGATATTTTTTTTGGTATTCAATCCTTGTGGAAAATTTGTCGATCGTTATAATGAACTCTAAGGTTTAAAAAAAATGCACTCCATTTAATTATTGTATAGTGAAACTGAAAAAAGTTTCGAAAATTTGGAGACTGATCACGTTTTATTTGTTTTTTTTTTGCAGTTCTTCAAGAATTGAATTTTTATTCTTGATGAAGGACGAGAAAACACAGTTTTTTTTTTGTTTTGTTTTAGTATCCGTCGAGGCATCTCAGCTTTTTTAAGGGAGGCGGTGCCTCGTCTCAGCTCGTTGGTGCCGACATTGACATTGGGGGTGGTTTCACTGTCCCCATTCCTGGGCCTGAGAGTCCATTATTATTCATGTCACCTGGTCCCCTGGGGCCCACTCCGATTCCTGTGCCATTCACTGTTGGCGTTCCACCCGACATTTGACCCTGAAAAACAAAAAAAAATTTTTTTCTTAAACTAACAATTTTTACATAAAATATTATTTTTATTTTTTATTCGAAATTTTTTTATAAGCAAATATTTAAAAATACATATAATTTTTAAAACATGTTTCGTTTGATCTTTGATTTAAGTGGATTTAATCGAGTTTGAATTTTTAATTTTATAAATAGTAAAAATATTGACTATTTAATTTATTATTTATTAGAAACGTGTCAAGAATATTTGACACTTTCTCGTGTTAATTTTTTTAAAATATTATATTTTTGTAATCGATTAACAATTACTTGATTTATTTCTTTTTTTTTTGGGGGGGGGGTAGTTTACACCGGCTTAAAATAGAAGAAAAATCTATTTTAAAACAGTGAATTTTTATTTTTACTATAAGGTAAATATTAAAATTTAATTCTATTTTAGCTGAAAAGGAAAATTTATTAAATTCAAATTTTTTATTTACCCCCCCCCCCATTCGAACAATAACTTGTTGATTAAAACTGAATTAAATTTTACTCAAAAATGGGGTAAAATTTCAATTAATGATATAAATCTCTCGGGACAAATTTGTAACATTAATTAAAATTTTGCCATTTTACCCCACTTTGAGTAAAATTTTACTAAAGTAAAAGTAAAATAACAATTTTATCTCAATGTGAGGTAAAATTTGTCGCGACAGATTTTGAGTAAAATTTTACTAAAGTAAAATGAAAATAATAATTCTATTTTAACTGAGCAGTAAAATTTATTAAATTCAAATTTCAAATTTTTAAAATGGTAAAATTTGAAATTTTTAATTTTACACGCCCCCCATCAAATAGAAATTTATTGATTAAAACTGAATAAAATTTATAATCTGAGAATTATGATAATAATTTTGTCGAATCAGATTTCTAGCATTAATAAATAATAATTTAAATTTTACCCCTTTTTTGAGTTAAATTTTATTAAAGTAAAATGTAAAATTAATTGAAATAAATTTTATCTTAAATAATTCTAAAATTTATTGGGGGGGAACTGAGATAATAAAATAATAATAATAATAAAATAATAATAATAATAATAATAATAATAATAATAATAATAATAATAATAATAATAATAATCTACTTAATTTTTTTTGACGTATAAAATTCTGAATTGGAAATATGTAACGAATAAATAAAGATTATTTCACTTACGTTAGACAAATGATTATGTTGTCCCATTTGTTGGCTGAGAACTTGCGTCTGTTGATTTTGATGCTGATGGGGATTGTGACCGTGATGAAAATTTTGTCCAGGACCCGTTGGCATTGGGGGCAATTGTCTCTTGATATGTTCCAAAGATGAAGGTGGATGCAGTGCCATATTGGCGAACACCAATCTCTCTCCGTAATCATACTCGCAGAGAATTTTATTTTCACACAAGTAAAATTTGTCACCAACACAAAATCTGAAATCAAAAAACAAAATTTCTTTTTTATTATTTCATATATAAATTATTCAATTAATTTAATTAATCATTCAATTATTTAAATAAATTATTCAATTAGTTCAATAAATTATTCAATTAATTTTAAAAATTATTCAATTAGTTTAATAAATTATTCAATTAATTTTAAAAACTTTTGAATTAATTTCATAATTTATTTAATTAATTTTATCAACTATGTAAAATTAATGCATGTCTGACTATAACTGTAACCTAAACTACTGAAAATTATTATTATTATTATTAGAAGTTAGAATTATTATATGAAATTAATTATTTTAATTTATCATTATAGTTTTCTTATTATTATTAATTAATAAATTTACAATTTGTTTATAAAATTATTATAAATTAATATATTCACAATGAGATTATGACGAATTTTCAACCGCAAATCATTTGAAAAACTGATTGATTTACATCTTTATCGGAGTTTAAAAAGCGAACATAACCTCAAAACGCAAAACCTTGATATTAATAATAATAAGTGAATAATATAATAATAATTAATCTTAATAATAATAATTGAACAATTATTATTAATTTTAATAATATTATTTTAAATAAGATTATTAATTTTAATTCTAGTGAATAAAATCAATTATTATATTAATTAATTATTATTAATAAATGAAAATTTAAGGAAATCTGCAGCTAATTATTTCCGTGTCGCAATAATGCGTAATGAAGAGTAAGCATAATAGAAGGAAGATAGCGATAATCGGAACGAATAGGAGTGCCAGGAGTGGCTAAATAATTATTATCACCCTTCTGTCCATGTGATCCCGCCGGAAATGCGAAAGCGCACTGACTGGTCTGGTTCGAGGTAGATATTCATAATCAGTCGGCAAATAGAATTATCGCAATGCGCGCGTACGCCTCGTTCCGCGTTGCATTTCCCATTATTGCCTTATGACAGTGTCGACTGACTCGTTCAAAATATACATGTTCAGGCTATACACGAATACTGCCGGCCCGCGATACGAAAATCCAACGCGATTTTCCACTTTGTGTTTAGCAGGTGATTCCACGAAAATCGCAACTCTCATGCGCATATAATATATTTATATCACAAAATATAGATAATGACGCATTCAATTTAATGCGAAAATTTTACAAAACTAGTTCAATTACTTTAATAGAAATTCTTCAAATAAAACAACTTAATTGTTAAAAAATAAACAAATTTATTTAAACAAATAAAAAAATTTGTTTAAAAAATTTTTAATTCTTTGTTTATTATTTGTTTAAATTTTAAATAACAAATTTAGTAAAAATTAAAAATAAAATATACAATTTTACAACGCAACAATTTGTTCTTATTCAACTGTTATTTGATTTATAATAAATATAATATAATATACAAAGGTTAATAAATAATTATAACAAATAAAGTTAATAATAAGTGTGAACAATTTAGCTAAAATTAAAAACAAAATACAATTTTATTAAAGAAAAACTTATTCTTAGTTAATAAATTAAAATGTAAATATAATAAATAATAACAATTAACACTATAGCGATAAAAAAATAATTACAACAGTGGAAAAAATTTAATTATAATTATAAACAATTTATTGAAAATTAAGAAAAATAGAATTTTAAAAACAACAATTTCTTCTTATTGTATAAATTATATTGTAAATAATTAAATATGGTTATAATATCTATAATAATAATATGTTTTTGTAATAAATAATTACAACAATAAAATTAATAATGACAAATATAAAAAATTAGTCAAAAAATAAAAATCTTGTTTAATAAATTCTAATAAATATAATAATAATATACAACGATAATAAATGATTACAATAGTAAAATAAATAAAAATAATCTCGAAGAAGGCAATAAAGGGCCTTTTTTATTTAAAGAAAAATTGTCCTGTGAGTTCTGAATATAAGTTTTTTTTTTTTCGCTGTTTTGGTTGGAAAGTCGAAAAGAAGAAAAATTTACATGGCCAAGATATATATATATATAAAAAGTGCGTCTAAAATATTAAAAGTGTTCACAACGGCGAAATCGCGGGAGAGTCCTTTCCATTGCATGGAAAATTTTCAATCTGGACGCGCTCAGATAACTTGGTTGAATCTTTAACGAAGGTCCCTGAACAAATGAAGCAACGAATGGAAAACAACGACACACGAAACATGTCGCGCCACTCGGTATAAATAAATAAATTAAATTGCAAACGTCAATGTGTGTTTGACCCCATTAATAGAATTGGCTTTTTTTTTGTTTTGCCCATTCTGGACATCATTAAAACGCAAAAAATGTTGAAATACCATTTTTGACGTTCAATTTTACGACTATAAATTTTATTTCATATTTTCACTAACAAAAAAAACAAATATTTACAATAAGTAAAATTTTTCTTTTTAGTTTATTTTAATTAATTTATTTTATTTTATTTATTATTATTTTATTTATTTATTTTAATTTACTTTTAATTACAATTTTCAATTTACTATTTTTCGTTTATTACTTTTTACTTAATTTTAACTGAGTACTTTAAAAAAGGTGACAAGCTTTACTCTTTTACAGTCAACTGCGAGTAAATTTTGTTCTGAAAATAAAAAAAATTCGAAAAAATAAACGAAATGGGATAAAATAGAACAAAAAATTTACCCCTTTGCGTAGTTTATATATTTTTTTTCATTCTCGAGTGCAAAAATCAGATTAGATAAAATTTTACTCTTCTCGAATAACAAAAACAAAAGAATTTTACTCGATTGCCTCAAAACAAAGAGAAAAGCATTTTAAATTACCTATAGATCTTTGTAACAAAACTAACTTTTATACGTTTTTTTTTCATGTAAAACTGGGGTAAACTTTTTTGTTTATTATTTTTATTCAAAATTTTACTTCTAAATTTTGTAAAATGGACTTACAAATGACGACTCTATGTATTTAAAATTTAAAATATTTTTTTGTTGTTAAATTTTACCAGAAAATAAATTCAAATAATAAATTCATTCAAAAAATAAGGAGGGGGGGGTAAAATTGTTCATATTTTACTTTCAACTAATTATAGTTTTATTTAAAGACATATTTACATACACAATACACAAAAAATTGGGTAAAATTAATTAAAATATCTTATAAATTGTTAAATTTTACACAAAAAAAAATAAAATGTAAAATTTACTCAAATATGGGGTAAACTTTTTTATATATTTTATTTTAAATCGGTTTAATTGTTATTTAAAAACGTATTTAAAGACAGAATACATAAAAATGGGGTAAAATTAATTTAAATATCTCTAAAGTTGTTAAATTTTATACGAAAACAAACTAAAATGTAAAATTAACTTAAATGTGGGGTAAACTTTTTGTATATTTTACTTTAAACAGGTCAATTTTATCTGAAATGTATTTAAAATTTAAATAGAATACACAAAACATGGGGTAAAATTAATGTAAATATCTCTTTAGTTGTTAAATTTTACACGAAAACAAACTAAAATGTAAAATTAACTTAAATGTGGGGTAAACTTTTTGTATATTTTACTTTAAACAGGTCAATTTTATCTGAAATGTATTTAAAATTTAAATAGAATACACAAAAAATGGGGTAAAAATAATGTAAATATCTCTTTAGTTGTTAAATTTTACACGAAAACAAACTAAAATGTAAAATTTACTCAAATGTGGGGTAAACTTTTTTATATATTTTACTTTAAAAAGGTCAATTTTATCTGAAATGTATTTAAAATTTAAATAGAATACACAAAAAATGGGGTAAAATGAATGTAAATATCTCTTTAGTTGTTAAATTTTACACGAAAACAAACTAAAATGTAAAATTTACTCAAATGTGGGGTAAACTTTTTTATATATTTTACTTTAAAAAGGTCAATTTATTATCTAAAAATATATTTATATTTTATATATAGAATACACAAAAAAATGAGGTAAAATGAAATTAAATATCTTTTTAGTTGTTAAATTTTACATGAATTTTATTTTTAAATTTTACATTGAATTTTACATAAAATGTAAAAGTCAGACAATTATAGGGTAAACTTAATCATATATTTTACTTTAAGTTTAAATCTGATTAATTTTATTCGTATAACAAAAACGTATTTAAATAATACATTACATAAAAAGGGGGTAAAATTCGTTTTATTTCGAACTGATAACTATTAAGATTTTTTCCGGAAGTGGGGTAAAATTTAAACTACTTTAAAATATGGGATAAAATTTTTTAAACTTTACAATCGACTGATAAACTTTATATAGAAAAATGCAGTTTAAATATAAAATTTACCACAGGGGTAAAATTAATTTTAAGTAAAAGAGTTCTCCGTAAGTGGGGTAAAATGTAAAATTCCATCAATTCTAAAAAAACTCATCAATATTTTACTTTTTAAATTGAAAAATTCCATTAAAAAATGTATCTAAACGTTCAATTTACCAAAAGTGGGGTAAAATTTTTCAAAATTATAATTTACCAACTTTTATTGGTAATTTTCATACAATTAAAATGAATTAGCATGTCATGTAAAGATTAATTAATCAGAAATACTAATTACGAATTTGAAAATAGTTTTCAAGTCAAATAAGAAGGGAAATTGAAGAGAAGAATTAAATATTAAGACTACTAGTGAAATAAACGATAAATTGTGTATATAAATGGGGAATAATTTATTAGCGAGAAGATAAGAAAGTCGACGGATAGCTTCGAATGTTAAGATAAATAGAAAGATGTTTAACTTTAATCCAAAAGAGCCAAAGAAGAAACCACGACGTTTCCTTTCAGATCACACAGGGTTACTCTTTAATTGGATGCCCGTTAAATTAGACCGGACGTCTTTTTAGGAGAGTGCCCGCGAAGAGAGCTAATTGGATCGGTAAATCATCCCGTAACAAGGGGGGTCTGCAACCAGACACTGCCACTGGCAAACCCTTTATTCCATGTTATTACAGTCTAAAGTTACCCCCGTGTAATTGTTGCTGTTTAATTGCAAGTCCTAAGTCGTCTGCTCGCGTTACCAAGGGCCTTCGTGCGCAATTTCGACCCAACTTGCACCTTCCACCCTTTCAAAAATAATCTTTACCAAACTCTCAACTTTGCCAGATTCGCTAAATTGGAAAAAAAACATGCGCGCAAAAAATACTACCCTTTAGATATACATAGTTAAATTCATTCTTTATGAAATTGGGAATAAAAAGAGGAATTTGCGTATAAAAATGATTTTTTTCACACTTAATTCGTGTGTAAAATCAATACAGAAAAAAAATTTATTTTGTAAATATATAGTAACAATAATTCTCCCCTATATAGAGAAAATTTATTTTATTTTAAATTGGGGTAAAATAAAAGAACTTTTACCACATTTTGTAAGATTATTAATTTATGAACATAGTAAAATTAATTTACCCCTAAGAATGAGAAAAAATTATTTTACTTAAAATTGGGGTAAATAAAAAAAATTTTACCCCATTTTGATAGAAATTTTAGTTTGTATAAATATATTTAAAATAATCAATTCCTAAGAATGGGTAAAATTTATTTTACTTAAAATTGGGGTAAAATAAAGTACTTTTACCCTATTTTGGAAGGTTTATAAATATAGAAAAAATAATTTACCACTGAGAATGGAAAAAATTTATTTTACGCAAAATGGGGTAAAATAAAAGAACTTTAACGCTATTTTGAGCAAAGAATATTTACATTTCGCTGTTATTAAATTACTGCTTAAAAGAAATTTTACTTCCTGCAGAGAAAAATAGAAAAGTTTTATACCTGATTTTTTATTAGGTAAAATTACTGTTTGATGACTAAAAATGACTGAAAATCTTTTTGACTTTAGATTCATTTTACCCCAACTTTGAAAAATTTTATACTTAAACCACATTTTCTTATGTAAAGTTGATTAGTCGATTGTAAAGTACGAGAAAAAATTTTACTCCATATTTTAAAGTATATAATATTTTATTCTCACATCCAGGAAAATCTTAAGAGTTATTCATTTGAAATAAAAATAATTTTACCCCCTTTTTGTGTAATATATTATTGAAATACGTTTTTGGATAAAATTAGTCAGTTAAAGTAAAATACGAATAAGTTTACCCCTTTTTGAGTAAATTTGACGTTTTAGTTTATTTTCGTGTAGAATTTTTAAAATTAAAATTTAAATAAATAAATTTTACCCTGTTTTTGTGTATTTTGTATTTAAATTCGTTACTGGTTGAAATTAGTCAGTTTAGTAATATATAAATAATTTTACCCCCTTTTGAGTAAATTTTACATTTTAGTTTATTTTCGTGTTAAATTTAAAAATTAAAATATAGGTATATCAATAAATTTTACCCCATTTTTGTCTATTTTGTATTTAAATTCGTTTTTAGATAAAATTAGTCAGTTAAAGTAAAATACGAATAATTTTACCCCCTTTAGAGTAAATTTTACATTTTAGTTTATTTTCCTGTAGAATTTTAAAATCAAAATATATTTCAATAAATTTTACCCCAATTTTCTGTATTTTTTATTTAAATACGTTTTTGGATAAAATTAGTCAGTTAAAGTAAAATATGAATAATTTTACCCCATTTTTAAGTACAATTTAGCAACTAAAAATGAAATTAAATAATTTCATCTCCATTTTCACTTAATTTTACCCCAATTTTGGCTAAACTGCCAATTATTAGAACTAAATTGACACAAGATTATCGCAATTTCTCTTTTTCCCTCACAAAAAAGGCCAAAAATCCCCCTTTTTTTGCAGTTGGAAAAAGTTGTCAAATATTTGTACAACTTTTCATACAACTAACCATTTTTTTAAATTTCCAAACGTTTCTGATATTGAAACATACACATATATTGACAAAATTCTTCTTTGAAGTGTTAACTTTTAAAAAGGAAAAGAAAAAAAACAATTTCTATCGTCTTTTGAGATTTTTCGAAATTGAAGAATGTCAAAAAATATATTGGAATTTTCTGTGGTTGAAAAATTGCTGAAATGGAATGTATAGAATATATATATGTATAAAAATATATCCAGTGAACCTGCCCCTCTGGTAATATACATAACAATTTTATACGTGACACATATCATGCTCGTAAGCAGCATTGGGAATTTTTGCTCTCTCACCCTCACGAAGATGCGAAACTGTTTCTTCTCTTCGTCTTCGGCGAGTCAATACTGACACGCATCGAAAATGTTGAATCTCCACGCGTAAAAATCGAGACTTCATAACTTTGTTTCTTTTCTTGGATCTCTCTCTCTCTCTCTCTCTCTCTCTCTCTCTCTCTTTCTCTCGATATATATAAACACGCACAACATGCGCAAAAGTAACGGTTCCACAAAACGAAAATCTTATTACTTCAAAAGGAGGGTGAATGCCGTTATATTAGAATTTCCCCCTCGACAAACAAATTTCTAATAAATTGCATACTCCATCTCTCAATATTGTCAAAACGTTATCACCGGCGTCGCAATAAAAATATTTAATCTACATGTGACTTCTAAAAATTAAATCTTCAATAATAACAATAATAAATATACATATAATATAGTTAGAAGAAAATAAATAATAATTAAATCTCGAATTAAATATTTTCTCGTCTCGATTATAATGTAAAATAAAAAAGAATATTATTATTAAATTGTAAATATTAAATTTATAAATATATAATTTATATATTGTTTATATGTTTTATTATCGAATAAATATTTACTTCACTCAGAAAAAAATTTTATTTAATACAACCAAAATTTGTTTGGTTCCATCAAAAATTTGGTTCAAACAACCAAATTCTTTCTACGATCAAAAAATTTATTAAACTGAACGAAACATTTATTTAAATCAAATAAATATTTATTTAGGGTAAACAAACTTTATTTAAAATAACAGAGAACTTGGGTATATTGAAAAAAATAATTGATAAATAAAAAAATAATAAAAAATAATAAATAATAAAAAATAATAAAAATTAGATTAAAACATAATTTTTTCCTGAGTATTGAACCAAATATTTTTCATTCAAAATCAATTAAATTTTTATTTAATCAGTAATTTCTGTATTTAATCCTGAAAAGTACAATTCGTAGAAGTACAACTGGGGTAGAAAGCTACCCCAAAATTATTTCGTTTCTGGAATGTTTATATTTAACGCAAAAGAACTTTAGGATATGTCATTTTCTTTGTTTTTTAATAAGGAAAAAGATAGCGTATTTAGTTTTTCGATAATATCAAAAATATGGTCAAAAATTTACAAAAACTCCCCAAAAAAACACAAAATTTGCGAAAAAAGTCATTTTTCATAAAAATATTGTAACTTTTAAAAGTCCAATAAATCGTTTTTAAAGTTTAAAAAAAACAAAATTAATTGAATACTTTAAGTCAATTATTATTTTTATTCTAAATGTTTAAAAAGTTGTATTAAATGAAAAATTGAACAAACTTTACAAACTTTATCTTTAGAAAAGAGTGAAATAATAAAAAATGATAAAAATTAGATTAAAACATAATTTTTTCCTAAGTATTGAACCAAATATTTTTCAATATCCAACATAAAACCATGTTTTTAATCAGTTATTAATTATTAATTAGTTAGGATTAATTATTTTTTTATTATTAATTAATTAATTATTAATAAATTATTAATCAATTAATAAATAATTAGTTAAATATTTTATTATAATG
>JUFY01022736.1:0-10389 GCA_001855655.1 Leptopilina clavipes | reverse complement strand
TATTGAATAATTATATTTTTATTAATAGTATCAATAAATTTTTTATTATTAATAATAATAATAATAATAATAATAATAATAATTTAATAATAATTTTAATAATTCACTAATTTTGAAAAAATTTTTTTTACTATTTACTAGAAAAATATTTAATGAATTAATGAGAAAACAGTCAGTCATTAATTTAAATTAGTTAAATTTTTTTTTGGAATTCAGATTTAGAAAGAAATAAAAAATTTTCATTTGATTATTTGAATTTGTTAAATGTTACTAATAAATAGTAAACAAATATTTTTCTACTAATTCATTAGTAAATTTTAACTAATTCAAAAGCAAAAAGTGAGTCACTAATTCAAATTAGTTAAAATTTTTACTAATTCACAATTTAGAGAGTTAATTATTATTTATTAATTGATTAATAATTTATTATATGTTAAATGTTTTTCAATTAATTCGATATCTTAAAATTTTTTTTTGAAATTAATTAAAATTGAACTGGTGTAACGAGAGAAATAATTTTCCAAATTTTTTTTTCCATTTATTTATACCAGTTTGTTAAAAATTCCTTGTTAATTCGTACTTATACATATATATATATATATATATATATATAGAGAGATGAAGATCCTATAAATGATAATTTACTTGATTAATAGCAGCTCATTATTTCGATAAATTTACAATTTAATAACCGAGTGAAAAGAAGGCTAATATTTATAAATTTACGATATATAAATTTATTGTGTGTCGTTCAGACATTGGCATAAGCGAGCAACTCGTCCTAATCGACGGAAGAGACTAATTTTTCTAAACATTTTTTTTAATTTATTTTTATTTATTTTTAAATCATTTTAAAGTAGATACTACTTATTACACACATTAGCTAAAATTAACAACCTTCGCAAATAAAAATAGAAGTTTAACTAGTCGTGTGTAATTTCGCTAAAATATATTTAAATATTTTACTATATATTAAATTTAATATCGTGTGTGTTTATAATTTCCATCTATCGACAATGTAGAGAGAGGGGGACATCAAGATCGTAAAGATCTCGATCGCAATTCTGACTTTCATGTTGGCTTCATTTCTACATTTACAAAAAAAAAAAAAAGTTCAAGTTGTCCCAAGAGTGTATCCTGTGAAATGTGACAGCGAACGCGAACCAGCTTCCCATTTCGCATTAGTAGCAAAATATAACGATCCATAGTGACAGGATATTATATCTGAATATATATATATATATATTCTTCGTGTATATTGCCCTTTAAAGTGTATCAGACATGATGAGCTTTTTATTTTACCCGCGCGAAAACTTGTTATGAGTGAAGGATAAATTGTAGTGAATTATAATTCCCAAACACTTTCACTGTGCGCAGAAAATATATTTCTATCTTTCATCTTAATTTGCATCTTGCGAAGTAAATAAATATTTTTGCAAAAAAAATTCCATCGAGAAGCTACCTATTTTTCATTCTCACCATTTGAATACATAACTTGTATTTATATAGAAAATTTGAAAGTTGTAGGAGTTTCACAAAATTGAGAAAATAAATTAATAATAATGAATTATTTGATAAAATGTAGTAAATAAAGAATAATGTAAGTTTATTGATTTTTTAAACCTGAAAAGTTGGTAAATAATATGAACGAAAAAAAAAATGGAAATTATTATTAGAATAGAAATTAATTTAATATTAATTAATAATATTATATTAATAATTTACATAATTAATAATATTATATTAATAATTTACATAATTAATTATTCTAATTAATACGTTAATTAATTATTAATCAATTAATTTTTTTCCTAGTAATTAACTAACTAACTAATTAATTAGTTAATAACCAATTAATAATCATTCTTGGATTTTACAAGTTAATATGAAAAGAAAAATTACCAATAAGCACCAAACATAATTCGTAAAATATTTTGAAATAAAAGAAGAATTAAATTTTTCTATAAATTTTATTTCACCACTGCAATGGAAAGTTTTTTTTCTTTCAATATAAGTTAAAGAGTACAACGAACCGAGCAGTTGTTTCACACCAACTGTCGCGCTTCATTAACACTTGATTGCCATTGACGCTTTCGATCCTCACTTCATTCATAGTCTGCACACGCAAGTTCTGCGCAACCCACTCGCGTCTGTGTCTGACTGGGAAACATAAGCACAAACCTCCAAGGGAGACGCTTGTAAAATGCAAGCCCACACTACTCAGCATCTGATAAAGTTGTTCAATGAAATTAATTCTTCGAAACGTATTATTCACATTGCCAGGAGTGATTCCAAATTTTATCCAAAATCAATTTTCACATTTCTTTTGTTAATTCTTTTTTTTTTTAACTACCGTCAGTTGTAGGGACTATTAATTATTATTACCGTCAGTTGTAACTACCGATTATTTTGAACAACTGTAGATTGTAGCTGTCAGCAATTAAAACTACCGTCAGTTGTAGGGACTATTAATGATTAATAATAATAATACTAATTAATAACAGTAATTAAATCTACCGTCAGTTGTAACTAGCGATTATTTCGAACAACTGCAGATTGTAACTGTCGGCAATTAAAACTACCGTCAGTTGTAGGGACTATTAATTATTACCGCCAGTTGTAACTACCGATTATTTTGAACAACTGCAGATTGTAACTGTCAGCAATTGAAACTACCGTCAGTTGTAGGGACCTTCCATTATTATTACCGTCAGTTGTAAGGACTATTAATTATTACCGCCAGTTGTAGCTGATCTTAATTAAAATTACCATCAGTTGTAACTACCGATTATTTTGAACAACTGCAGATTGCAGTTGTCAGCAATTAAAACTACCGTCAGTTATAGGGACTATCAATTATTATTACCGCCAGTTGTAGGGACTATTAATTATTATTACCGTCAGTTATAGGGACTATTAATTATTATTACCGTCAGTTGTAGGGACTATTAATTATTACCGCCAGTTGTAGCTGGTCTTAATTAAAATTACCGTCAGTTGTAACTACCGATTATTTTGAACAACTGCAGATTGAAGTTGTCAGCAATTAAAACTACCGTCAGTTATAGGGACTATCAATTATTATTACCGCCAGTTGTAGGGACTATTAATTATTATTACCGTCAGTTATAGGGACTATTAATTATTATTACCGTCAGTTGTAGGGACTATTAATTATTACCGCCAGTTGTAGCTGGTCTTAATTAAAATTACCGTCAGTTGTAATTACCATAGTTATAACTACTGTCTGTTGTAATCATCATCATCGTAAATAATATTAATTATATACTTAATATTAGTTTTGTTATTTCTATTCCTATTAACTAGCATTGTAATTATTATCAATTGTAATTAACAGTAAATTAATTTACCGTCAGTTGTAACTGATGATTATTTTTGAATGACTGTAGATTGTTGTTGACTTCAAAATTCAAATACAATTACTGTCATATTTAGCTGACAGCAATTAAAACTATCGTCAGTTGTAGATATTTACTATTAATTATTAAAATTACGCGTCAGTGGTTAAAATTCCCATCAGTTGAAAATTAATGATAATTACCGTCAGTTTTAATTTACCGTTTCAGTTGTAAATTCTTCCGCCGGTTTGATCTACATTGAAAACAAATGTTTGAACTACATTTATCAGTGCATTTAATTTTAATCAAGAAAAATTTTTAATCCATTACCTAATTTTCAAAAGAATTTTTCATTTACGTTTTGTAGTTTTTTAAATACAGGTAATCTTCAGGTGAAAAACACTCGGCATGGCAACAGACAGGGGTTTTATGGTAATAAAACTTGAAGGTATATTTTGAACTATATATACGAGGGCGATTGTGAATGAAACGTGGAATGGACACGTCAATGGGATCCCCTTGATAATGAAGCACAACTCGAAAGACCGGCTTTGAGGGACATGGTCAATCCCACGTCTCGTCAGGTGTCATTGCTGCCACAGATAAGGGGCTTGAATATACTTAGAAGCGCTTCAAAAGTCTTGTTTCCCAGCAAAAGATTTGCCCCACTATACTTTATGTACAATGTGTACATCCTCTTTCTTGATTGTCCGTAACTAAACTAACTGCTCGATAAATTATTCCTCTAAGATCACTTTACATCTGGATAAACAACTGCTCTACTGTTCAACAAAGAAATTTCCTCGATTTTCTATTTGGCCGTAGGACATGTAAAAAAAAATTATTGTCTTGGACGAGTTTTTAATTTTAGAAACGCCTTGAGCTTGTAACTCCCTTGCGAAAACTGCCTGTACTCTTGAAAACTGCAACAATTGAACCTCAAGATTTAAAAAAACGTAACATTAATTTTAAACAAATTTATATACCACGTTTGTCGAACAATTTAATTAAGAATTTAATTAATTGATTAAGAGAAAAGGAGAGAGAGAGAGAAACAAAAGGGAAAAAGCGGGGATAACAAGAAGAGTAGGAAGAAGAGTAAAAAAAAGAGAAAGAAGTAAACAAAGAAACAAGAAAAGAAAGTAAAGAAACGCAGAGACATAATTTAAATTCAATTCGCTGTAGGTCTTACTTAAGTCAGTCTTAGCCCTTAACACGAAGACTCTTGAAAGGATCTTTTCATGCGCAATTCTTGCGGCATGTTCCACAAGGTCTTTCGACTCTAAGTACATCGTAACGGCATGTCGCGACGAGTCTCTTGAATAAATGATAATTCCCGTCTTTTGCACTTGTACGAAACAACTATCGCCGGGAGGATATTTTCTAAAAAGCAACACCCACTCACACATATGTACGCACTTGTATATATATATATAGAAATACTTGGGAGAATTAAAAGTTATGAAGAATCGAAGCAGAAGAACCGAGGTGAATAGCCTCCCGCGCAGTTTCTATGGACGGGATTTTAATTTTCCGAGTTTGTCTTCTTTCACGTAATTTCTTTTTAGCCTTAAAATTATCGTGTGGCATCACTGAAACAATATCAAAAGAAAAATTGGATGTGCAAAAACTTTTGGGTTGAACTTAGTCCAAGCTCACCGTGAGGGAGTATGTTGACCCTATGAATAAGAAAGAGAAAAAAAGCACCGAAGAGAAGGCGGTGAACATGAACAGCAAAAAATTGAAAGCATCAAGAACTGTTGGATTCCATAAGGGTGTGTCCGAACAAGTGTGGGCGAAATTGAGCATTTTCTGTGAAAGCAAATTCTCTTGAAATGTGCATTTCCTAATGTGAAACAATGTACTGAGTAGCGAACAGAAGCGAATTGTAACAGGTTTCTTGTTACGATATCCTTTATTGCAAAACGAAACCATTGTCCTGACAGGGATTGTTCCTTTTATCGGAGTAAAATACTTGATATAACTTTCTTTCACAAATACATCCAAACGCATTTTTTTTACCCATTTGCAAATGATGGAAATTGAAACAATCATCAGGGCAACAATTCAAATTAGCTTCTAGATAGTTACTTAATTTTCGGCAAGTAAAAACTATTATGTTTACTGCTTTCTAATCCGTTGGAACATGGAGGGGAATAAAACGCACCTAGAATTCGAATAAGATGTGAAAAAGTGGGAGAATTTCTAAAATCAGAGACGAGTATTTATCTCTGGAAGAGAAACGACCTTGAAAGGGAAGTTGAAGACTATGAGGAATTTAGAGGAAAGTATGTGGGAGTATAGTGAAAGAAAGGTCCTTGATTAATCACAAGCGATACCATGTACGTCTTTTCGCTTTCTCAATGTCTCTCTTTCTCTTCCTCTGACATTGTACACAAGCAGTGAAACGCATCTGGTGACCTCTTGCTTCAACTTGACACGCGAATTCAGATCAAATTACCGTTTGTTACAATTACACATTCACTCGACAAAAAAAAGTAACGAGAAGTGCTAAAAAAAAATTTTTAAGACTGCGGCTATTTTTTGTTTTTGAAACACTAAACCACCTTTGCGACAATCCTTCCAATATGTTTCAAATTCAACTGATAATCCTTTTCACAATTACACACTGACATCGTCCTTTTATTTTCTGAATTACACTCAGGATCGTCAATTACAACAATTGGTAACAATCGAAAAGCATCGATTGCGAATTGTCAGGAATTAAAATCGAATTCCTACAGATGTATTTGTTGCTATTTTGATACAAATGTTGTCAGTAATAAAAATTGGGATGATAATTCTTTCGTATAATTCCTACAGAACTGATTCTGCTACTGCTATTTTGATACAACTGTTGGCAGGAATAATAAATGTTGTTGCTGATAATTCTTGAGCATACTTCCTAAAGATTAAGTACCGCTACTGCTATTTTGATATTTTGATACAACTTCTGTTGTACCAAAGCGGATGTAACTTCGTTAGATGCGGTGCACCATTTGATGTAGATGCTTCACCTGATTGTGTACCATCCGTTAAAATTTGTCTGAATTAAACAAATCTTTTTTAACCACAGTAAACTAAGACTTTACGGATTACATATTTAGTGTAGTACATATTTAGTTTAGTGTTTAACATTAACTATTGTATCCAATGGGTGTGTTGCGATTTTCCAACCTCTTTTCCTCCACGTTTGAAACAATCTACCTCTAGAATATGCCCTAAACTGAAATTTAGTAAGGGATGGCAATATAAAAACTAAGAACTCCACCGAAAGAGATTCTTCTATTGTTCTTGAGTTATCAAATCTTTTAAAATCACTACTCCTATTCTTGCAAATTCTCTTTTGAGTCCAAATCTAAAAATTCCAGTTTTGAAGATTTATCCAGTGTTTAAACTTTAGATAAAAATGAATTAAATCAAACTCAATGAGCCAAAATCAGAAAGAGCGAGTTTCCTTAATTATTTCTTTAAGTAAATAGGTACAACAAAAAGTGTTTTAAAATTGCTATTTAACTATTTTCTAACTTTTCTTTCTTGTCAAACTACAATAATTTCGAAAAACTTTTATGCAAATTTGTGCACGATTGTTTCTTCTATTCCATATTTAATTATTTTTTAATTTTACCTTCCGAGAAGATTTTAGTGGATTTAGTTTATTTTCTCTATCCTTTAAGTTTAAAAATAGAACAAAAACCAACTGATTCCTGAGTTTGTGGAAGAAATTCTAGACTCAATAAGTTTTAAATATAGAATTATGTTGAGTTTTCGGAAGTAACAGGTGCATTTGCTTGATTGTCTAGAAATGGAATTTGATACTAGATGGTAATTTTTCATCCTCATTGTACCATACCGAACACAATTCCCTACCTCTTTCTTTACCTTCTTTGCCAATTCGATGAAAATTTTCCCATAGCAACCAAACTTGGAGACTAATCCAAAATCACCGAAAAAACCCACATTATTCTGAATTTCCGGTTCAGTGAAGAACCATGTACAATCGAATTTGATTGTTTCATTACTTGGGATTGCTAAACGTTGGAAATCGAAACAATCTGGATGTTCTAGTACAGATTAATGTAAAGCTACTCACCGAAACCCATGCGGACTTCCTCCTCGTCATCACTGTCAATATGCTTAATTCCAGCGACCTCGAACGTCCTAGCCTCCTCTTTTTCCGAATTACACTCACAATTCTCGTTCCCACAATCACAGGATTCATTTCCACAACGACATCCAAGTAGCGGATCGTCAGTGTCAATATTTCTGCATGCAGTACACGGGAATGTTAAATCATCCAACGAAACTCTCTCGATTTTCCTCTCGACAGTTACCAATAGCGATTGAATATACGCCGGGAGTTCATCATCAGCAATCTGATCAGGATGAACATTCTCCAGTCTTTCAACGGCCTCCTGATATCTCGCCGACTCTCTTGTGATGACACTCTCCATGTAGGACGGTGTTTTGATGTCCATTGCATGGAGTATTCGACATCTTGTCTCACAACGACTCGTTTCCTTCCACTTCTCCATGGTCGATGAGGAGACAACTTTGGCGTTCCTCCTGACTCGCGATCTCGTGTCGATGCTACTGCTGTTGTTGTTGTTATTGTTGGCAAATTCACCACTCGAGAGACTAGATTTCTTGGTGCATCGACTGCTACTGGTGGAGCGACGACTTTCGCTATTTCTTAGATCGTCCTTCCAGGTATCGACACTTGAGGATGATTTCGATTTGACGACGGCCAGGTCGTGATTCTCGAGGAGGCGCGAGCATTCAAGTCTCTCTGATGACCTGCTGCTCTCGTGGGTATTATTGACACTGGTTTCACGCGTTCGCGTACGTATTTCCTCGCGCGATCTTCGACGAGGTCGCCACTTCGATGGGCCGGAAGTCGTTTGATTATTGTGATGATGATGATGATGATGATGGTGGTTGTGTGGTTGTTGGACGACTGTACTCGATGAGGAGGAAACCTTGTGCGTGGTGTCGCGCCAATCCATGAACTCGTCCTCCCGGTCCCAGCCGAGGAACCCCGGGGCCCGCATCGACGAGGCTCGCCACACTAGGGCTATCTAGACAAATAGAATTGGAAAAACATTTTTAGTTTTCAATATTTTGGATTAAATGTTCGAACAATATTATCTAATAGGTACTAAATTTATTCTATTGTATTATTAATATTATTAATATTATTAATATTATAAATATTATTAATATTATTAATATTATTAATATTATTAATATATTATCTAATACTAAATTCTTTTTCTTCTTCTTCTTACGAAAAAAATGAATAGCGGAACTTAAGTGCCGGAGTGGGGGCAATGAGAGTAAGAGAGAAAAACTGCACTGTCTCTCTCCCTCTCATTGCTCCCACTCCGCCCCTCTTAGAAGCGGACTGCCGGGACTCTCATTTCCCCCACTCCGTTAAAGAATGTCTCTCATTCGATCGCCGAGGTTAAGCAACACTAAACGCATTTAGTACTCAGACGGTTGATCGCTTCGCATCACAGGTATTTTTTTCTTCAAAACGCAATTTTTTTTCAATATTTTCTGAAAAATCTTGATCGATTTTTTGAATTATTATTAATTTAGGAAAAAAATTACTAAAATAAAACTACAATTTTTTGTTCAAAATGCAATTTTTTTTAAATTAATTTTTTCCTTTTCAATATTTTCTGAAAAATCTCGATCGATTTTTTGAATTATTAGTAATTTAGGAAAAAAATTACTAAAATAAAACTACAATTTTTTGTTCAAAATGCAATTTTTTTTTTAAATTAATTTTTTCCTTTTCAATATTTTCTGAAAAATCTTGATCGATTTTTTGAATTATTATTAATTTAGGAAAAAAATTACTAAAATAAAACTACAATTTTTTGTTCAAAATGCAATTTTTTTTTAAATTAATTTTTTCCTTTTCAATATTTTCTGAAAAATCTTGATCCATTTTTTGAATTATTATTAATATATTTAGTAAAAAAAATTACTATACAATATTTTCAATCTACAAATCCAAAAGGAATTTTACTGACTGAGGAAAATATTTATATATATATTTATAGACTCAAAATTCTTATTTACATTTTATTGAAAAAAAAAATAATATTAAAGCTGATTAATTATAAAAGCCAAAAAAAAGGAGAAAAAAATTTTTGAAAAAAAGTTGTCATTCCTGTCTTTTATTCATATATTAGGTATGCTTATATTAAATAATTGATGTCGCACTTGAACACTTCCTCGTAAGAGAATTTTCAATCTTGATAAATTCGAATCGATTTATCTCATTCGTGTGCATGAAATTATTTTCTAGTTTAAACTATTCAATTAGAGAGAAATGAATGTAAAGTTATTAAAGGTGTTATGCTAATTTATGGACACGAGTTTTTTTTTTCTTCTCTTCATAATCCCTAGATATATATATATATATAAATATATATTTATTAATGTCATTGGTAGCTATGGGGATAAAATTAACAAACAATTAAGAAAACATTGATTATATTACGGTACATATATATATGAATATACAGTAAATGATAAAGTGAATAAACCTGCTTAGCCAGTAATCCATGCAAATATCTTTTAATATATTCTAATTAAAAATCTCTATATGAAGAAAGTGCATTATTATCCACAGGGAGAGAGAGAAAAATTCAAAGTTTAATCTTACGTATATTTAAAAGGGCGACATTTTTTTTTCCTTTAAATTGAATTGAATTTAATTCGTACCATATCATTTTCCGTTCATATTAATTGTAAAATGTTATTTTATAAATTACTGAAAAATGTTTTTGTAAATTATTACAAAATATTATTTTATGAATTAATGTAAAACGTTGTTTTTGAATATTATTTAACAATTACTGTAAATATTATTTAATAATTACTGTAAAATATTATTTAATAATTACTGTAAAATATTTTTCTTAAGGGGGTGTCAAAGTCGATGCGATTTTTACATTGAAGCTCCATGTAAAAATCCAATCGACTTGGACACCCCTTTAAATTATTGCAAAATGAA
>JUFY01022735.1:14800-38653 GCA_001855655.1 Leptopilina clavipes | reverse complement strand
AGTAAATCGTATGATAATAATTGTTATACAATAAATAATTGTACAAGAATAATTGTTATACAATAAATAATTGTATAAGAATAATTGTTATACAATAAATAATTGTATAAGAGTAATTGTTTTACAATAAATAATTGTATAAGAATAATTGTTATACAATTAATAATTGTATAATAATAATTGTCATACAATAAATAATTGTATAATAATAATTGTTATTTATAGTTATACAAAATAGTACAATAATAAATAAATAAATAAATAAAAATGATTTTATTTGTTTATTTATTTAGCAACAAAAATCTTGCATGACAGTTATAATAAACAATTATACAATTGTTTATTGCATAATTATAAATACTAATTACTATATTCAAATTTTTTATTCTAATAATTTTTCTTGTATAATTATTATTTATTATTATACAATTATTTTTATTGGTACAATATAAATATAAAATATAAATAAACAAAATAAATAAAAAATATAAAATCTTTTTACTTTTCCATCTCGTTTTTAATCGTGTTTAAAGAATTTATTTCACTTAAAAATGAAAGATTATTAATGTCCCAAATAAAAGAAAAATTATTTTATAAATTTTTTTTGTTAAATATTTTTAAAAATTGATTAATGTTTATGAAATACTTTCACCGGAGCATAAACGATAAAAATAATTGAAAGCAATTAGAAAATTATTATCTAGTTATATTAAATTTTATGCGTACCACGCTTTAATTGAAAATAAAAAATTAAAAAAAAAATTTTTTTTATTAACGGGAGTTTTTGTGAAAGTAAATCTTCTAAAAATGTTATGCTTATCAGCTGGTAGTCGCTAGTATATATATGAAATAATATTGTATGTAAATTAATTTATTATTACAGTAACTATGGTATAATTTTTGTGAGAAAAAACAAATTTATTTTGATTACGAAACTCTCTCCTCTATTTCGCGCAGAAAATATGGTTTATAATGAAAATACAATTTTCTCACTTTCGCTCGCGAATGGACCAAAGTGGTTTATATATATAATGAGACTTTTAACCGACTAATCCGTTGGACTGCGCTTGATTACTGTTTTTAAAGTTTTAAGATGGTTGGCAATGAAAAACGAAAGTTAAATTTGTTCTACAACAGGTGTCACGGGCATTGAGACAGTTTCTTTGTTTCTAAAAAGCGTTTTTTTTCTTTTTTCCTTCCGTGGTTTTTTTGTTAATTAAAAAAATTAATAAATAAAAAATATTTTTGTAAAATCAATTAAAAAATAAGAACAGAAAGAATTAGATAATTTTTACATTATTTATTGCTATTTAGTTCTCTTTATTTAATTATTTATTTATTTTTATTAATTTATATATATTCATATCAAGAAAAAAATATATTATATATTTTAAATGGATTTTTTTTTATTTCAACTGATTTTTTCTTTCCCTATATTGCAAATGTTTCAATTTGCTTGTAATCGAAATGAGTTTTTTTTTGTGCATGAATAAGTTTATTGAACTGATTTTTTTTTTTTTTTTTTTTTTTTAACAAAGCTCATCAACTGTTAAAGTTTATCAAACAGTAAACTTCTTTCCGAAGAGAATTTAATTCTCGAATATCATAATTTACTCTGTAACTCGAACATATAAACTGAAATTAATTAGTTTTAAATTTCATCAAAAAGGTTCGATCATTTTGATGCAAAAAAAGTAAAAAGAGAAAACAGACTTCCTATTGTGTTGTTAAACAAAAAAAGCGACCATAATAGTAATAATAATAATAATAATAATAATAAAAATAAACATGATATCGTAATATTATATTATAAAAAAAAAATTACTCAAATATACCAATTTTTGTTGTTATTAATTTTCTTTTCTAAATTGAAAAATTTTTTTAAAGGATTTTTAAATAAAAGTTTGCATTAAAATTTCCTAAAATTTATATAAATATGTGTAACCGTTAAATGTATTTATAGTTTAACAATTGGAGCAAGTAACTAAGTTACGCTAAACTAGTTAAATAATTGAACCCTTTAAACTGTTGACTTCAATATATAACTATTTCCAACATTTGCTTTCAACTCGATGCATACTTTATCGATGAAATTAGTTTCCTTTGATTAACTTTATTCCCCCTATTATTACAAAAATTAAAGTTTTCAAACGAATTAAAATTGAAACCAGTTAAAAAAATATGTAATATATATATATAAAATGGGATGGTAAAAAAATTTGCAAAAATATTAATTGAATTATTAATTGAATAATTAAAAAAAACCCGCCAGTTAATTAGTAAATTTACCACCTTATTGATTCATAGCCAAAAAAATTAACAAATAATGTCTACATGTTGCTTCAATATTGCTACAAAATTGCCTTGATTTTACCAATGCAGTGCCTTAGGATTATCATAATATTGTCTTTAAATTGACAAAATATTGCCAAAATACTGCCATAATTTATGCAAAATATTTCCAAAATACTAACATAGTATTGCCATAGTTTTGCCCAAATAATAGCAAAATATTACTAGAATAATGCCATTTTTTTGCCTCAATATTGACAAAATACTGCCATAGTATTGCCAACATATTGCCAATATATTGCCAAAGTTTTTCTAAAATACTGCCATTATTTTGCCACAATATTGCCAAAATACTGACATAGCTTTGACGAAATATTGCCAGAATACTGTCAGAGTTTTGATACAATATTACCGGAATGCTGCCATAGTTTTGCCATAATATTGCCATTATTTTGCCACAATATTGCCAGAATACTGACATAGACATAGCATTGCCGAAATGTTGCCACATTATGGCATTATTTTCCCCTCGCAATATTTGAAACCTTGCTCCGACAATATTAAGACATTATCACCCCTAGAATCAAAATTCTCTCCCACATATAAACATATATCATAAATAAATAATTATTATTATAGTCAACGTCAAAGTCTAATCGTATGTTACCTTAGTCTCAAATCTCAGTCTCAAATTTCTTATATCCTATGCAGTCCAGTGTCCTTCAGAGTATATCCAACAGCCGGTTGAATTTCAAGTCCCTGTGATAGTAGTTTTCCCCCAAAAATATTATTTCCATATTGCTTATTTGTATCGAATGACTCAAACATCTCCAATGGAAATGGTCCATTTCCAATAATATCTTGATATTCATAACGATGCTCCTTTGGCAGTTCATTAAGAATTGGTATTTTCAATGATTCCTGATGACTCAATGCAACCGGTATTCCAGAAACAAGTGGCTCTTTAATATCATCATCGATAAGATGCTGTGAATTCTGCTGATGATGCTGATCAAAAGAAAATCCATCATCCTTCATAATTACATGATTAAAAGTTGTTGGCAACTTCAAAAAGTCTATTCCCAACGTTCCTGTTGGAAACTTATTTACACTTTTCATCTTTGCCAATTGGAGAATATTCGCGAGATTAAAGTCTTGTGCCTTAGAATTGGAATCCATATTATGGGGCGGATAATCAATGTGCAAACTATTACTGGGATTTGTTGGTGAAATTGGAAGTGGAGCAATTTTCGGTATTTCCACTCGATAGACGGAATTTTGAATTTCTGACGCGTACTTGTTGCTATTGTCATTGAGAGTGTTTTGTTCTTTGATCGATGATGATGAACTAAACGGTAAATGAGGTTTCGTTGTTGGTAATTGTAATTCACGGAGGGGAATTTGATTCGTTGAGTAGAAAATTTCATGATTGTTGGCAACATTCGATGTTGGTGAGCCTTTGAGAGAACCTCCGAAACTCTCCTTCAGTGCTTGAACATTTGGATGACGAGGATCCAAATCCGTTGAAAATTCTTCATGATGATGATTCGATTGACTTGGAGTCATTATCACCAGGCCAGCTTGCACATCGTCTGTAAATGTAACGTCTGTCAGGTCCTGTCAACTGTATTTTGTTAGTATGTATAGTGTTTATTTTTTTATTTTTTTTGTTACATTTCGTTAATGTTAGGTACAAGTATAGCGTGTAATGTTGGGTAAGTTTTTCATTTACTCATCTTTTATTAATTTACAAAAAAAGAAGAATTTCAATCAAGAATCGGTATTTGATTTTACAAATTGTAGGATCAATTTTCGTAATTTTAGAAATTACGGACAGCAAATGTTTAGAAATAGATGTATGCAAATAAGAATCGAATTCAACGCAAGGAAATAATTTGATCCGTTCAAATTTAATGCTAATCGAATTTTGTCAATTTGCAGTATTCTGATCTTGTTGTTAAACAATTATTTAGAATCAAAGGAAAAATTTTTTGAAAGTCAATAAATTATAAAATTATATTCAGTTTTGATTTCGGTAAAAATTATAATTAATTTACTACCTATTTGATTTTTGGCATTTATTTATTAATTTTGATATTGATTTTAGTTATAATTCAATTGTGAGTAATTTTTACTGTACCCAACATACATAATATGGTAAATTTTAAGTTTCTACAGTACATGTCCTGAAATATTAGAATCAAGTTAGTTTTGTCAAATTTTTTATAATTAATTAATTAATTTCTACTTTGATAAAAAAAAACCAAACACCGTTAAAATTATTTGAATATATGGTTTTTTTATTGCGATTATTATTTGATTTGATTAATTATTATTTCGTAACTATATATTCCCAAATAGCACAACATTTGAGCTCAATATTGTGTCAATATTGCATGGCAATATTGCTGCAAGTTTAAATGCTATGTAGGACTATATTATATTATATTATATTATATTATATTATATTATATTATATTATATTATATTATATTATATTATATTATATTATATTATATTATATTATATTGTATTATATTATATTATATACATTATATTATACTGTACGTATTGAAATTATGTTGTTAATTGTCGCAAATATTAATTAGATTGACTTGTGGAAATAGAGAGGAAAAAATTTTCAGTATCTAATTTATCATATCCGGTTGTTTGAAAGCAACAACCTCTTGGAAGAAAGGTAGTAAACTAAATAGAAAGTTTAGTGAGGATTTCCATTCGATAGTACATTATAGGCTAAATTTAATAATGTCCAAATCAAAACCAGAATTTCAATACCTAATTTCAGTAAATTTGGAAATTTGCAAAAAAAATAAATAAAAAAAATAAATAAAAAAAACAAATAAATAAATAAATAGATAAACACCAAAAAAAATATTAAATAAAAAAATTAATTAATCAAAAACGGAAAAATGATTAATTTGCTCAAAAATATTTACTATAAATATTTTTAGTGTAAACATTTACTGTAAATATTTACATTTTTACTGTAAATATTTACTTTGAATATTTTTACTGTAAATATTTACTATAACTATAATTAAATTTGATTTATCGTTTAATTACACATTCAATAATAATAAAAATCGAATAATAAAATCATAATTTCAAATAAAAATAAAAGGATGTTATTAAAAAGAAGTACACATGCAATTTATTTTATCATATACTTATGCACTTTTATGACATCAATAAAGGCAGGAATATAAAATATGTTTAGAAAAGTAAGAGAGACGAAATAAAAAATATAAATAAAAATAAAGTAATAAAAAAAATGTTAGTTCACGTCATCGGTAAATTAATGTGGGAAAAAAATAAGGGACTATCATAAAGATTCCATTTATGAGCTACCATATTTATCATCCATGCTTTTTATATGAAGAAAATGAGGGTTGGTGTAAATATGAGACATAGAAATATTTTTACGAACCTAATTTTTATATACCTATTATATATATATATTACTAAACCATATTATCATAAATTGTATATTTTCACACCATTTTCAACAAATTTTTTGTCTAATTTAAAAAAAAATATTTTTTGTTCACTTATTTTTTTTTATTATTATTAAAAATTAACTAATTATTAACGAACAAATTAAGAATCATGTCTTTCAGATAATTTTTAGAGTATATGAAATAATTAAAAATAAAAAAATAATAAAATTAAAAATAGGTCATAAAATTTTAAGTAATAAAGAATTATCAAAAAATCGAATATTTAAAAATATAAATAATTATATATAACAAAAAGTAATATTTTCAACAAAAGGCGAAAAAAAAATTATTTTATTTTATACCTATATCGAACTAAAATGTTGAAATTCTCTTTGGATTATTATTCTTATTTTTATTATTATTATTAATATTATTATTACTATTATTTTTATTAATAATGCTGTTATTGTTATTATTATTACTAATATTTATTACTCAACTAATAAAATTTTCGTATGAAATAAAATGCATACCATCGGATGCTGCTCCAAAGGTGTTTTGAGGATGATAGCTGTCTTCAAATCCAGCAGATGAATAATCATGTGAACTTGGGGGTGGTCCCTCGTAAGATTCATCATGACCTGGTTAAAAAATACCACATAAGTACATTAAAAATTGAATCGAAAATTTATACATAAAAGAACTCGATGCGTGATTTGACTTTCAACAATTTTTTTTCAATCATAAATTATCATTAAATTTTCAGTTCAATATTTTATGTATATTATTATTCAATTTACTACTTTTCATTTGACATATAAATTATGAGATGAGTAAATTGTTTTCCCCTCGGAAAAATATGCCATTCAATTATTAAAAATTCCCTCATTGAAAATGAAGTGATAAATATTTTATTTGCAGGTTATTGAAAATTCCTTCATAAGAGAAAAAAAATTGAATTTTAAAATAAATATTCTAATTTGAGTAAGTCGGTGATAAAAAAAAACAGTAAAATTTTGCGGAAATGTATTAATTAAATTAGAAGTTTTGAATTACCTCTCTATAGTTTGTGATAATAAAATAACTAATAATAGGTAATAATTAATTTTTTTACATTTAATGATACTTTATAATTGTTTATATAATTTATTTGAAGAAATTTTCCATTTCAATTATTAGCTGTAATAGTCAACATTCAAAAAAAGGTGCAGTGTGGCTGTGTGGTATGCATGCGCTGTTTGCGTCTCGAAGGTCCGGGGTTCGATTCCCCACGCGTGAGAGATTTTTCATTATTATTTTCTGTTAGTGTTTTTATGTATTTATGGCAATAGTCTTGGATTAAATATAAGTTGAGTGGAAAAATTGTAACTTATAAATTAATTAACAAACCAAAGTAACAGATAATATGACTGTAACGTTACATGTAATATTACAGTAATATTAAAATGTACGCCTCAAGGTAATATTACTGTAATAATACCTGTAACATTACTATTGTATTACCTGTTGTATTACCTTTAACATTACTGTAACATAACTGTAATATTACCTGCAATATTTAAATAACAGCCTCAAGGTAATATTACAGTTATTTTATAGTAATGTTACAGGTAATGTTACCTGTAATATTACCTTGAGGCAGACATTTTAATATTATGGTAATATTACAGGTAATATCACAATAACATTACAGTAACAGGGAGATAATCGAATATAAAATGCGACTTACTGAACGTTTGACCCGAGGGTGGATTATAGGCGTATCCACTTTGTGTGTAAACCGGTTTCGGTGCAACCACATAAGTACTGCTTGCAATATTACGCCCCAAATTTGAAATCGCTTCTCCTGTACTACTAATAAGTCGTCCCTTCGTTGAGATAAGAAATCCACCGCCCTTGATTAATTGTCCCTTTAAAGCCAGAACACCTCCACCAATTGCTTTAATTGCTTGGAAAACTGTATTCAGAATAGCTTTCTTGAAGTCCAAGGCCTTAAATGACTGTTGCTCGTACTTTTCAGGGAAAAGAAAAAAACGAAATTAGAAAACAAAACAAAAAAATGTTTTTTTTTACTTTTTCAGAGAAAGAGAGAAAATGAATTTTTTCTGTGTCTTTCATCTGCTCCAAAGGTATTATTATGCAACATCTTTTTGCAATTACACTGAAGTTATTTGTTAATTGTCCCAAATGGGCGAATACGTATTTATATCTTTTTTTTCATCGATTGCCATTTGCAGTTACATTTCTAGAGGGAATCTACTCGCAAGGTGAGCAAGCTGGCAAAAAAAAAAAAAAACTTGCTCGGATTTCCCTCCATAATCGTAATGTTTCCACATATACATAGAAAATGTAGAGCATGATATCTGCGAATGGCAAAAGCATCAAGCTGTGTATTTTTTTCAGATAGTGAAAAATTACGATGTAGAAAAAATTTTTTCATTGTTATAAAAAAATTCTAACCATGTGGAACAAGATTTGAGCTGGAAATCGAGTCAATATTAAGCCAATATTTCCAGGTATTATTAGCACAAAATTAGGGCAATATTTCCAGGTAATAATAATCTAATATTTAGCTTAAATTAAGGCAATAATTTCCAGGTAATATTAAGCTAATAATAAGGAAATATTATCAGCTAATATTAATCTAATATTAAGCCAATATTTAGGGAATATTTCCATTTAATATTAAGCCAATATTATGCTAATATTTCTCGGTAAAATTAAGCCAATATTTTTAGGGAATATTATGCCAATATTAAGACAATATTTCCTAGTAATATTAAGTCAATATTAAGGCAATATTTTCAGGTAATATTAAGCCAATATTAAGGGAATATTTCCAGGTAAAATTAGGCCGATATTTAGCCAATATTAAGACAATATTTTCAGGTAATATTAAGCCAATATTAAACTAATATTAGACCAATATTATGCTAATATTTCTAGGTAAAATTAAGTCAATTTTTTTAGGGAATATTAGGCCAATATTATGCTAATATTTCTAGGTAAAATTAAGCCAATTTTTTTAGGGAATATTATGCCAATATTAAGGCAATATTTTCAGGTAATATTAAGCCAATATAATGCTAATATTTCCAGGTAAAATTAAGCCAATATTAAATCAATATTAAGACAATATTTTTTGGTAATATTGAGTCAATATTGCTGCAACATTACCAGGCAATTTTTTTTATTTCGTAGAAATCAACATAAATTCCCAAAATATTTTGAAACACGGAATGTTGTTATTGAATCTTACTGAATAAACTGGTGGTCCATAAGCAGTGGTGCCATAGGAGTGAGGTGAATGTGACGAATCAGATGAACTTGATGAACCCTTGGAAAGGCCGGAGGAAGCACCGGCAATGCCACCAAGAACTTTGGAAGCAATGCCGGAAATGAAACTTCCCGAATTGGATCCGGAACGTTTAATTCTTTCTTCTTGAAATAAATTGAAATTCGTATCTTGCAGGGAATTTGGATTTACATCAAATGCAACATCTCGTCTATCGAGTTGAAATCCTGACGGTTCTTTATTATTCTGATTATTATTATTATTGTTACCAAGTATTTGAAGAAGTTGTAGAGGAAATCGAAATTCATCTAATTTCTCAGTCTCTTTCTCTTTTTCACGATTTCTCGTTTTATTTGAATGATAAAAAAAATGATTTCTCGATTTTTCCAAATCGTTTAGTGAAAATTGTTTTCCATTACGAAATGGCGCGAGTCTTTCCAATTGTGCTGCTGCCGATTCTAATAATTTATCATTGCTAATTTTTTCATTTAATGATCTCACACTCGTGCATGTCAACGTCAACAATAGGGCAAGCTGTGAACAGAAAACAAAAATTTTGTTTTGTTATTTTCCAATTTCACTTTTGTTTGATAAAAAAAATTTGAAATTATTTAAATAGAAAAGAAGAAAAAATTAACTGATCAATGTCTTTATAAATTGTCAACAAATAAAAAATCCTATATAAAAATATTGCATTGTAATTATGTTATAAAGGTCATTTAATCAACTGATGATCATTATATTAATGACGGAAATAAACATGACGGGTATATATGTCTATAATTTCACTAAAAGTCATACTATAAGCACTTAGCTGCGTTTGAAACAAGTGGAGCAAAACTGGTGAAAGTTAAACACAAAATAAAATAAAATCATACATAAGCTTCTTCTATATTTTTTGCGACAAAGGTACAATGGTTTCATATGTACATTAAAGCCATTTTTTCCCCTTTTTTTTGCTTCTATTCACATGAATAAACAAAAAGCGAGATTAAAATTCAGAAATGCAGAAAGTCTATATTTTCAAACAAGAAATAAACTGTTTTTCAAAATTTTTGTTGAAACACTTCGTTGAGAAAGATTTTGAAAGAAATTTGAAGCAATTAGAAATTCAATTAAGCAATAATAATTTAATGAATGAAAAATTTAGTAAAAGTCCAAAGAAGATGGAAACGAATTTTATTTTTTAATGATAGTTCCGTTAATTAAACTGTTGAATACATTTTTTTCCTATACTTAATTTGTATTAATCTGTATATATGTATGTAATAATTCACTTTTTAATAGAAATATTAATGTGATTATAAATAATCGACAAAATCGAAAAAAAAATTTTTGTCGGAAGAATTGAAAATTTTAATGAGAAATTAATTCATCGATAAAATTCTGTTTCCTTTACTTTCATTTATATATATAAAGCCAAGGAAAGGTTCATGCTCATGAAACGAAAGTCATTGCATTGCTCAAAGCGTCCTTGATCTTGTACCTCGGGATTCGAGACACGTGACCCAAATCCTTTCTTAAGGCTTCTAAAGAGAAATTTTTATTGAAAACACTTTTCTCGAAAAATTCCAAAATTCGATATATTTAAAATTCTAAGCATTAGAAAGTGAAACTAATATTTGTTTTTTTATATATTGTTGAAACAACTCAAATATTTATATTCAGAGCAGGAAATTATAATCTATGGGAACAACGAAAGTGGTTAATTTCGTCATTCGGAAATTGGAAGAAAAATTATTTTCTTTTTGGGCATTTGTGTAAAATTTATTCTGACTTCCAAAGTAACACTTTATTTTACGAATTTATTGTAATTGAAGGAAATATATTCTTAATTTTTTTAATATATTTCCTCCAATTGTCCCGTAATTGCAAGATTTGGAACTGCAAGATATTTTTTTTTGTCTGCAATGTTTTAGGCAAAAAGTATAGAAACGTCCCTGGAAAACTAGGAAGTTGTTAGGAATCTTGCAGTTAGGAATATTGAGAAAACATTCAGATTCTTGCAATTACGAGACCCGACTGTATTTCATGAAAAAAATTTAATATATTATATTCGTCTTTAGAATTTATAGAATGTAGACGTGGTTTAACATTCTTGCAGTTACGAATATTGAAGAGTGGTGAAACTTCCAAATTCTTGCAATTACGAGACCCGACTGTACTCTATGAAAAAATAGTCTATTATACGCATGTTTGGAATTCTAGAAGTTAGGCATTGTTTAAAAAATCTTGCAATTAGAAATATTGAGAAGTGGGGGGATATTTACGATTCTTGCAATTACGAGACCCAATTTATAAAACGAATGAATCGATTTTAATTTTTACATAAATTAAAAAAAAAGGAGAACGAAAACTATTTGTAAATTTTAACTTAAGAATTAAGGAAAGAAGAAAAAATCTTCGATTTTAGAAAAACTTTCTTTTTTTTTCTGGCGAAAGTAGACTAATCATCGATATATGTAAATTACAAAAGAAGTGATGCAACTTCTGAAAAACTTCCGGATCTAAATCTCTCTCTCGCTCGACATTTTATATACAATAACATAAAAAATCTATTTTGTTTGTTAATGAAGAAATGAATACTAATTTTTTCTTCTCATTGTCATTATAAAGAATGAAAAAAAGGGGCAAATTTGCGGTGTCGAGTGTAATTAAAATAATAATTCTTTGTTCAATGTGTGAGAAACGTGAACAAAATATCACAGTCGCAGCAATAAGGAAGAATGGTTACGGGCAGATGAATGTAACTTTCACATATATAAAAGACGATCATCACGTTGACGCATTTTGCTCTTGAATCGTTTTTATGTATTAAAAAATATATATTTACTCATTCTGGAAATAAATTGAGAAAATTGATTTGCGGTTGAAAGTTGTACATATTATTTATTTATCGAGGTTCATGATGAATATTCTAAATTACACACGTTAGTTAATCAACTGGTTTTTTGATAAATAAAAAAAAAAGAAAAAAAAATACAGCAAATTCTTTCTAAAATTTCTCCACGTAATTTTCATATCGAAAGTTGTTGCAAACAGGTTGTGAATTAAATTAAACATTTATTTTCAATTAATACTTTAGGACTTTGTATTTTTAATTTATTCGGAAATGTTAATTTATTTGTAAAATTATTATTAATTTATCTCTTTGGTTTTTTAAGTTGTTTAATTTATTTTTTTTTATTTTATAAGTTATCTTTTTTGTTTGTAAAAATTTTCTTCTTTGTTTATAGTTGACAATCTTTAGTTAACAAATTTTTATTTTTGTTTGTAAATTTTCTTTCTAGTTTATACATTTTTTTATTACTTTTCTTTATTAATGTTTTTTCTTTACTTTTTAGTTAACAATTTTTCGTTTAGTCTATAATTTTTGTTAGTTTATGAAATTGTTTTTAAATAAAAAATTTTCATTTAGTTTACAAATTTACTTTTGAGTTAAAAAATTTAATAAACTTTTTTTTTAGCAGACAATTTCCTCTTTAGTTTGTAAATTGTCTTTTACTTTACAAATTTTTGTTACCAAAATTTCTCAATTTAGTGTAATTTCTTTTTTAAATTACAAATTCAATTATTTACATAGTTCACGAATTTTTATTTTTTTATTTTTTTATTTTTATATATTGGAATATTATAATTTTTGTTTCAAATGGAGGAAATAAATTTTGGAAAAATTATAAAATTTGCCTTGAATTTTCTCTCCATTTCCGCAAACGAAGATGGAAAATTAAATGACAACAGTGGGAAATTAATTTTCTCCAGTTGTATTGTTGTGTTTTGTTAAATCCTCAAGTTTTTGAACACTTCACTCACGATTTAAAAAGCACATTAATCGTTGATTAAACGTGTGTACATGAAACTTCATGGTAAACTTTCGCAGATCAGTTGGAACCTCTGAGCACTCTCACTGAACTCACTGACTGTCGCTAAAGACTATTTCCTCTCACTATATACCGATTCCCACTCTTTGAAATATTATAAAATCACGTGGCTTTAAATGATCTAATCCAAAAAAAAAATTTTTTCTTATCAAAATTTTCTTATTACATTAAATTAAAATTAATACTTGTGTAATATAAAAGTATATAATTTTTCCTTAAACTTGACCAAAGAATATAATTACATTACCAATCAAAATAGTTTGCAATACAATTTATTTCTCTTTATATATTATTTAATTTAAAATTTACAATTATATCTATAAACATAATAAATAAACAAATAAATTTAATATATTTGTTAATTAATTAAACATTTAATTCGTTATTAATTTAATTGTACGTATATTTAATTATAAATTAAAATGTGATCAATTTTACATTGATTATTATTTAATTTATTTTACTAACTTAGTAAAAAAATAATTAACTCAGCAATGTTAATTAAAATTGTATAAATTTTATGTTAATTATTTAAAAAAATTAAAATTTTATTGAATAATTTTAATTAATTAGTAATTAGTAATTGAAATCATTAACCTAATAATAATAATGTAATTAATAATAATAGTTTAGTTAAGAATTGAACGATTAAAAAAATTTTTAATTTAAAAAATTTTAATCAAAGATATTTAATAATTAATGGAAATTTGTTAATTGGAAGAATTTTTCCGGGAAAATCAAGTCTCGTAACGATGAAAATTATTCCAGTGATGTTCAATTCATTAGAGACTGTTAAATGTTTTTGATAATCGTATTTTGTTTTACATGACAAGAATATAATTTTCCGTTGCAATTCTTATTGCAAAGCATTATGTGAAGCTTAAAATGAAAGTGCGCGGGTGAAATGTCGCTCATATGTATTCGGCAGAAGTTTTTTTTCTTATCTTCTTTATTAAATCTCATTCGTAGGCCAATTTAATTTTCTCTTTTTTTCTGTATACGTGAAAAAAATGACTTATAAAAAATTTTATATTCTCATTATTCGACTTTTTGTGCTTCAAGAATTTTTATTAAAATATTTTTATTTATTTATTATTCAGATAAAAATTGTATACAAAAAAGAAGATGAAAAATTCTAAGAGAAAAATAAAAAAAAGTTTCTTGATTCAATTCTAATCCATGGTGTTTATTTATAGTTTTAATAAAAATAAAATAAAGATAAAAAAATAAAATTCAATTAATTAAATTGTAATTAAAAAAACTTTCAGTTTCCGAAATTTCGGGAGGAAATGAAAAGAAAGTTTAAATGGTGATTTTCGTTTTTGAAAATAATATATCGAATGATATTGTGATTGTCATGTTGTATAAAATGCGGAGGCGTATTTTTCATTCTATTAATTATTGTTGTTATAATAATACTTGTAATAATGTATATTTTTTTACATTTAATTCGATTTCTCGATTTTATTTCGCCTAGTTAAGAATTCCGTAATTTTATTTGAAATCCGATTATACACACCTATCATTAGCTCTCCTTTTAGAAACGTTATGGATGCGACCTCGTCACGGGCACATTCATCGATATATTTTTACAATGAAATCTCCACTTTCAAACATTTCTGAATTCTTTGAAAGTTTTGAACTGATCTTATTACTTCCTGATACTTTCAATTATACTTTAATTATATTTCTTGTCAGCGGAAGCTTTCTTTATACAATTGATAATGATAATAGGATGTTTCAAAATCTATTTGAAATTATTGATTACATTTTACTTTAACAATGTCAAGGAGTATTAATAGTCATGCATGAAAAACAATGTCAAAGAAGATTTAAAAAAAATTATTTTACATGCAGACATTGATTCAGAATAAAAGAATTTTTTATAAAATAATTATTCATAGTTTTGAAAAGAATTTTCCTTTTGAGACAATTTTTCCGGTATTTGTATGAATATTTACATAGATTACGAAATTATATTATTTATGATATTGTTGCAAAATAGATTGAGTCATATGTAGTTTGATAGACATATTCGTAAAGTAAAATGTATAAGGATTTTCAAGTAATTCGAATATAAATCAGTCTCTCTCAATATCAAATTTATAACGTATTTCATACACAATCACTATATGTGACAGTTTTTCCATCATGTGAAATTTGATTTTCATTTATATACCAGACACAAATTCTTTGATGTTCGAATAATCAACCCTTATATTATCATATAAATTCAAAAAGAAAGAGTAAGACATAAAGATAAGAACGATTTTTTTAAGGGATATATATATACCTCTATACTGGAAACAAATAAAAAGTAACGAACACAATATCTAGACGTGTGGGTACTTTTTATACACTGCTTTTGAAATATTTTTTCAACCACACTGATATATTTCCAGGTAGTGAACATTTTTTCTATGAGAGTAAATGTGTTGCATAGAAAAGAACATAAAAAAAAATATAAATAACAGAGATACAAAGATATGAATTTTAAGTAAGTATATGAATACACTGAAACTCGAATTATTGAGACATGCATAATACCCAACTAACCAAATCTTATTTCCCTACACCTGAAATTATAGCTTGAAGAGAAATTTATTTCAATTACATTTTTAGTTGTTTTTTAAAATACCTGAATTTTATGGCTGTATGAATAATCCATAATTCTCTCACATACCGACCAGATACAAAGCCCTACACTAAGAATAATGTCGCGGGACGTTATCCGATATATCTTGAAGTCACTCAATGTACCTGAAAGCAAAAATACTGATTAATTTCTACAATAATTATCAAACTTGATATGCATTAACTTTTAATAATGAATTTCAATTTTTTTTCAAAAGATGTGACGTGCTCCGAAGAAAGGGATCTTAGGAGCAACTTCCAGTGCAAAATAATCAAAAGCAACACGTAATAATACAATGTAATATTAAGGTAATATTGCACCGTAATATTAAATTAATATTACACTGTAATATTACCTTAAGGAAGACATTTTAATATTATAGTAAGAGCACTGTAACAAATATTCAATAAAATTTTTTTTTAATTTTACAAAATTAAAAAAGAATCCATTTTTCATAAACATAACTTAAATTTTTTATTGCTAAGATCCCTTCTTTTGGAGGGCGTGTCACATATATTTAAAACTTAAAAGAAAATTTGGAGTTCAAAATATAAATTTATCTCTGGGGTCAAAAGTATAATTTCTTACCTATTGTACTTTCACGTGGTGAATAACATTTCAAGATATCTTGTTTCATTTGTATTCTAGAACACTGAATCAAAACTATGTCCATCTTGGGACCTTTGCTAATATTATTTGAATATCAAATGTTTCACATACTATTAGAACCGACAATTAAAATTTAAAGCGCACAGAACAAACTTTAATCGCGTTACACACACTTCCTGTAGGTTAGTAAATGCTAAATGCCAAGCCGTCAAGCGTCATCTTAACTACCAACGCTGTCAACGAACAATCCTTGAACTATTTGCATCTATTACTTATTCAGTCGATAATGTAGATTAATCATATAAGAAGCAATTGAATTTCTTTTATTTAAATTTATATATATTATTTTATTAATTAATTATATCAGAACAAACGTTTAGAAGAATCAACCATATCGAATGTTTAGCTATTTCAATCAAATTATTTAGTAGAATCAATCACATATTTGATTAATTCAACTAAATGATTGGCTATTTCAACCAATCGTTTAGCAGAATCAACCAAATGTTAAGCTGATTCAATCGAATGTTTAGTTAATTCAACCAAATGTTTGTCTATTTTAATCAAAAATTTAGCAGAATCAAACAAATATTTGACTAATTAAAGTAATTATTTAGTTAATTAAACCAAATTTTTGACTGTTACAACCAAAAATTTATCAGAATCGACCGAAAGTTGATTCAGTCAAATAAATAATGAAATAATATTCATTTAAATACTGTCAACAATTTAATAAATAATCGTGATAATTATTTTCAAAAATAGTGTTTAATTATCAGCAACTTTGAGTAATAGCATGTAAATCAGATTTTAGTCTATTAAATGTCATGTAGTCTATATGCTATTAATAACGTATTGTTCTTGAATATTGCATAATAAGAAACTTCTGCAGTCTAAGTCTCTGAGAGAGACGAGTTTCTCAAGCAGTTCAAGTTTTTGATTGTTTCAAAGTTGGTATGCAATTAATGGCAGTTTAAAGGATATTGCAACTATTTTAGTACATAGTTTAATTTCTATATGTATATATTTTCTTGCCCTTACATGCAAAAAAAAAAGAATAACAATCGAATATTGCGAAAATAATTTTCGAATTTAATGTGAATAATTATAATTATTTATTTATAAGTTTACGTGGTGATAAAAGTAGAAATAAGAATCCCTCTTTGTACAAAATTATAATATACGTATTGTGTATACTGCGCAGGAATTGGAAAATACAAAGGCAAAAGAAGGCAAGCGGATGGGTTATATAAGTTTATTTGTTATCTATAATTATTCTTTATAATAGACGTGATTATTTCTAAATTTTACTATACTACATCTTAACAATAAATCCAATTGTATGAATTATATTCATAATTTTATGTGAATGACTAAAAAGCACATTTTTTGTTTATTCTTTTTTTTTATTTTTCAGTCATCGAAGTGTATAATAATTGACGTGGGATTCAATTTAATTAGTATAAAATTGAAGTGATACATTTTATATTCACATCAAAATTTTCCATTATTTTTTTTTTTTGACATTCTATAAAATTAAGTCCGAAGTTTAATATTTTTTATTTAAATTTTGAACGATATGCGCAAACAGTTTATTTAAACTAATTATAACTTATAATTGCATTTTATAAAATCCATCTCTTTTATAGAAATATTTTTAACCAACTTATGCTTTTTTTATTATTATTATTAATTTTGTCATTTACTTAGTGGAAAATTTTTATATTTTTAAATCACTTTTTTTAGTTTTTCTTAATTACTGTGACTTTGGAAAGATAAAAAAAATTTTTTTTTCTAGGTCATGAAGCTTTATCTTTACACTGACAACAAACTATTTCCTTAAGATTTAGTAAAGTGGGTTGAAAGAGGGATTATTTTCATTTCTTTAGAGCAAATATTTTGTGTGAAAATTGATTTCAAGTTCATCTTTTACTTTCTTTTGAGATTTTGTATTTGTTGAACGGCTTTTTTTCTATTTATTTCGCTTTGCTCACATTTTATATGAATGACATAATATTGTACATATAAATTTATAATTTAAATATATATTTTTTAAAATTTGTTCTTAAATTCAGCAGAGAAATCTGTACTGGAAAAAAATTTGACTCAAATTTGGTTTCTGAATTATTTTCAAATAAATAATAATTTTTGAAAGCAAATAATTGTTATTTTATTGATATGCAAATGTGAATATTTATCTGATAAGTCTATAGAATTATTCGCGACTGTTTGAGATGATCTTATAGATTTTTCATCGATTTGTAAAATTACAAATTACTTTTTTCAAAATTTCAGTAAAATTATTATTAAAGTTGAATAAAATTTTAGAAATGTATTGAATACATTTTCCTACTGATGAAGTCAAATTTATTTTTAGTAATACACATCTGGAATATGATTAATGTTGGGTGGATAAATTTAATCACTATGTACAAGTGATAATTTCTAAATTACAATAACAGAACCAACAGAAAACTATTTATGGTTTTTGTAATAATAAGCTTAACAATCATTTTAGGTAAGTATTTTATTAACTTATTTTAATATATTTATTTATTTAATTTTAATTATCGAAATTAATAAAATTCTCCTAAAAAGTCGAATATAATAAGAATAAAATTTTTTAATATTTATTATTATTATTTTTATTATTATTATAATTATTATTATATTCTAATATACATCTTTTTACTGATGAGTGAACTGCAAATTCATTGTACATGCAGTGCATGCACAGGAAAATGTTCAGCACTTGAGTTATAACATAGAGAATAGAATTTCTGAAATGTGTGACATTTGAGTGTTAAACCTGATTTTCAACGTAGACTCAGAAAATCTCTGTCTGGGAGAGAGACGGAATTTTTATGTAAGTGTGAATAATATCATTTTATACAATTTTACTTTGAAAAAAATTACTTAAAAAAAAATTACTTAAAACGGGCAATCTTGTCTTAATTCTGCCAAGCTAGGTTTGGAATATTTCAGTGCAATATTTGGTTAATATTCATTATGTAAATTCAAATCTATCATAACTAACTTATAGATCAATTAAAAGCGAATCAATTGACCTATTTTCGAATGTTTTAGTGTCAAATATCACAAAGTTATTCACATTTCAAAAATCTGATTTTTTTAGGACATATCTTTTTTGACGATTTTAATAAACAGTTTTTAAGGCATTTTCTAATATATTCCAACTAACTTCTGAGAAATTCAAAACTGCTTCTTTTGATCTATTTGCGAATATTCTATTATTATTTTATCCAAAGTTATTAATATTTAAAAAATCATGAATTTTGGAAAACATAAATTTCTTGAATTTTTGTTGAAGAATCTTCGTGTAACTTTTAAACGAACCCATTCAGCTTATAGAACATCTAAAAACGTTTAGATTGACCTGCTTACGAATCTTTTTCCCTCAAAAATCACAAAGTTATAAAAGTTCCAAAAATTGACAATTTTTTACAACACCTCTTTTTCGACCATTTTGATATAACTTTCTAAAAATTAAAAAATTTGATTTTTTCACTTTTCTTTACATTCTGAAATTGTAGATCTTATCAGGGGACATAAAATCAGTAGTCTTTGAATTTAATTTATCAAGTTTAACTATGGTTTTTTAGCGTTTTAAAAATTTTCAAAAAATGTTTTTCGCTAATATTTAAAAAAAATTTCTAAGACCTAAGTCGTTTTTTTCTTGATTTTGTAGATCTCATTGGAGGACAAAAAATCAGTAGTCTTTAAATTTAATTCATCAAGTTTAACTATGTTTTTTTCCCATTTTAAAATTTATCAAAAAAAGTTTTTTGCAAATATTTTTTAAAAAATGTATGAGACCTATGTAGTTTTTTCCTTGATTTTAAAGATATTTTAGAGATGCATCTTTTTAGCCATTATTGAACATTTAACAGCCATTTTAACCAAAATTATTGACATTTAAAAAAATGTAAATTTTGAAAAATGTGATTTTTCGGTATTAAATTATCATTTTAGTTATAATATTTTCTATCCATTTTACAGACGCTTTAAAGACGCATCGAATGATCTATTTTTGAACTTTATACAATTTAAAATTAACAAGTTATTAATATTTGAAAAGTTCAGTATTTTTCCAAAAAAAGGAAATGTGTTCGTTTTTGATAATATTTCCTAAATTGATTTAAATTTTAGTAAATATTAACAACATTACATAAAAAGAAAGTACAGTAAAAACATTACATAAATAATGTATTGTAATAAATAATATATTCGTAACGAAAAAAAATTTCCCAGAGGAAGCAAAGTGTTAAAATGAACACACGATTTTCGACTTCAACTTTGCAGCAGTTTTTTTTCCTGAAAAATATTATATTGCTTTAAAAGGGAATATTAAAGGCGATAGAGGAAGTTAAAATTTGAACCAGTATCTCTCTCTCTCTCTCTAGTCTGTAATAATGTTAATCGAAAATATAGTATTTATTTGAATATTCAACTACCTGGTATTCCCCACTTGAACTTGCAAGTGTCCCCACTCTAACAAGACAATTTATACTCTTAACCCATCAAGATGAATGCTCAGTTGGGACCGCAGGTACAATCAGGTACGATCTGTCGTACATACAAGATCGTTCAATATTTTTGTCACCTATTTTTATTTCACAACATTTTTCACACATTTTAACTGGCAAGAAAACCGCTAGATAGCCGGTTTAAAAACGGGATAATATTTTTTTTTATATATATATATGTATATAATACGTTTATGTAAAGTAAGTCATTGAATGAGAAGTGCTTCAGTGAGTGTATAATTATACATATATATAGATATAAAACATCCGGCCAATTTTGTGCTATAAAGTGATAAGGAGTATATTCAGTTTTATCAATGGTGCGGTGGGTACTATTCAGTTGGTGACCGCGGTTGCTAATCTTAAGTTCAAATTCAATGGATCTTGACAGATTTTTTCAATTAAAATTAAGTTAAATTTCTTTTTCTTTTTCTGAATTTTCACTTCAAAAACAATATTCATTGTTTTGATTTGAATTGTGGAAAAACAAAATTAGAAACATTTAATTTAAAATATATATAGTGTGTACCAAACAAAAATGTTTGGAAAATTGATTTGTTTTCTGAGGATACCGTTGTTTACGACGTTATTTATTTTAGTTGTGAGTATTTTTTTCCAATTGTTAATTAATTAATTACTTTAAAAACAAAAAATGAAAAACATCTCAAATTTTTCTATTCCGTTAAATTTATGCTTTTTAGAATATTATTTTTACTCTTCAATTTTCCACTGTGATACTTTTATTTATCAAAATTTGAATATTTCAAGCTTTCAAAGTGAAAGGTCAAAGTGGAACTTAATTTAAAACACTTCATAAATATGTAACAAAAATACTTCTTTCTCAAACTTCATTAGACATCAAAACAGTTTATTAATATAAACAATTAATGAAATGAATTGAGGAAAATAAATAATAATAATAATAATAATATTAATAATAATTATTATTATTATCTATTTATTTATTTACAATAGTTAACAGTAGTAATTGTATTGTAAATAAATATAATTATTTGCCATAAGTAAATAATATAAAAATAACAATAATTATAATTATTATTCCCTCATAATTAATTATCATAATTATTATAATTAATATTTATTATTATTTATTCACTTAAAGTAATAAACAGTAGTAATTACATTATAAATAATATAATTATTTACAATTAATAAATAACAATATACAAATGATAATTATTTTTTGTCATCATTAATATTTATTGTTTTTATAATTAGTAAATAATATAAAAATATAATTAATACCATTTCACTTAATTAATATTAAAATAAATAATATAGTTTTGCAAATAAATAAATAAAGTAGAAATAAATAAATATCAGTATTACTTAGTTCGTTATATAAACAAACAAACAAACAAATAAATATTATTATTTTATAAATAAATAATTATTATATTTATATTAATATTTTATAAATAATTAAATGAAATTTTTTTTCTTTGCATTTTGTTTTGTGATTTTATTGCTGAGAGTGGAGATAATTGAAAAAGTTTGTAAATCTTTAATGAAAGAAGTGAAATAAAATGAAAATTGACGGAGGTAAACTTTACCCAAATCAGAAGTGTAGTTGTTTGGTGAATAGCATTTAAAGACAAAAATTATCCCAACTTCTCAGGTAGCAATTACAGTTAAAAGAGGTATTAGAGTTTAAATTTTACAGGTGCACATTTATTGCAACCCCAAGGAAAAAGGTGTATATAGAAACCATAAAAGGAAATTGTTCTCTATAGTTTGCAAACTTCTAGAAACATTTTCTTAGTTCTCGTGTTACATTTACATATTTTCGAAATATAACCGTTTCTACATTAGCGTTATTTTTTTTTTACTTTCGAAAAACTTTTTTCGTTTCATTTATATTTTAATTACATCATTAATTAACTAATTTATTCTGTAAATAAACAATAAATACAGTAAGAATACAGAATATTCTTCAAATTCCAAAAAGAAAAAATTGCTAAATTTGTAATTATTAACAATTAATAATTAGTAATTCATAATTAGTAATTTATAATTAGTAATTAATAATTAGTAATTAGTAATTAGTAATTAGTAATTTATAATTAGTAATTAATAATTATGAATTTTATTATTAATAAATAATAAATTATAAAAATTACATTTAAGGATTATATTTTTTAGTTAATAATATAATCAATTAGGAAAGGGCCTTTTTGTATATTTAAATAAATAATTAAATTTATTTTGAACAAAATATAATGTTTAAGTCGTTTAAATACAATGAATCGCGAAAGGAGCATTTTTTTTTATTATCGCACAAAAGCAAAAAAAAGAGGAAATAACGGAACTTGAATTACTTGCAAACGATATCATCTCACTCGATTGACTGGAATGCAAAAATTTTATTACTGCAGTAAATTATTACTGTGATATTACACAGTTTAATAATTATTTGCATGTAAATTTTGTTTTAAACTTTATTTTCATTGCTACCAAATTTGATTTTATTAGATTGCACTAAATAAATCGAATTGACATAAATAAAATCTTCTAAAAAAATAAACGGTATTTTTTTCCATATTTTTTTTATTAATAATGTTTAATTTTCGATACTAAAAAAAAATTTAATATTTTTTTTTTGGCTTAGAAATAATACAATAATGTAAATTTTTGTTGTAGCGAAATTCGCATTTTCTTAATTAAAACGTTATTGTAGAAAGATAATTAAAACATAATATTATGTAGAGAATAAATTATTGTTTCGTAAAATCGCGGTAATATAATAAAAACACAAGTTAGATTTTTCGTATTTTCAATAAAAACTTGGGTAATACTATAATAAGGGAATTTAAAATATGTCTTTTTTATACAAACAAGAAAATGACAAATGTTATAAAATTTCCCCCTTTTGAATTATTCATTATTGCATTAAATATACATTGCGAATAGTCAATTTTCACTGTCATTATAATAAATGCTTTTAAAAATAAAATTTTTTTTATTAATTCAATAATAAAAAAAATTGTTTATCATAAAAAAGAACAATTTTCTATGGTTTTAAATTAATAGTACAACCTTCAGTTAAAATTATTAATAATATTCAAAACAAAATCAAATGCTAAAGTATCGAAAATATAAATTCAAAAAAAAAAAA